>VHKM01000353.1:0-297500 GCA_007210695.1 Neogobius melanostomus | reverse complement strand
CCCAATAAACGGCTATGGACAATCGTAAACCACACCTCTCCTACGAGAAAATGAATTGGTGGTCCCCAGACTAAATATCACTTGTGATTTTAGTCTGGCGTTAGCCAGGCTATAAAATTAGAGACATATTGATCAGTCTTACATTCAAATTTTCTTCTCAAAATACCCATGTCCCTTACGTCAACTGTAATAGGATTTGTTTTGTTGCCCTTTCCTAAACAATTGAACAGAGAAGAAATTATAAACCAGCACAGAAATATGGATTTTAGCAGTGACAGCAGAGTCCCTATGGGCCGACACTGCACGCTCTTATGTACTGTACATTTAAAAAGTTGAGGCACACACTGAGTCCAGCTACTTGGCCCGAGGCTGCAGCCCGGTTCAGCAGAGTGGTAAAGAACGTGAAAAAAAAGAAGAAAAAAACACACACACACACACACACTGGTTCTGGCCCTGCACAGGGACAGAGGAGAAGTGGGCAATACCAGATTTTTGTGAAATCGATACCAATACGTTTAAGGTCCTTTTAGTAGATACAGTGGTAAAACAAGCAGCACAAAGAGAGAAGCGTGTTTCTGTTTTGTAAAAGTAGCTATTTATCATTTATTATTTTTCTTTGTCGGAGCATGCTCACTACAGAATGACCAGTTGGTTCATCTTTAGCCAACCATCTGCTAGCATATAGGGCTCTATGGTGTTACGTCACAAATGAAGCGGAGGGGAATACAGAGCTCTCGCTTCATTGAAAACAATGGGAGATCGCTGATATTTGGTGGTTGTTTGAGAGGATTTATTAAGGTGAATAATTGTTGGTTTGTGATGAAATGTGATTTGATTACCATGATAACCTGCCTATTGAGGCAAAAGTCTGATATAAACATTGGACTTAATTGGTCTCGATTAATGTTTGTACAAACTGCCAAGAGGAGCCTAGTACGCGTCGCTAATCCATCGTAACTTTGTGTTGAAATTTGTTCGCCTTACAGGAAATAATCATGATCCAAGTTAAACGTAAAGCTGACGAGAAAATGTTTAGAAGCTTTTAGGTGACGTTCTGTTATTCAGCTTTACATTTAGCTAAATCATGACTTAGCTAACACATAGCATGACATTAAACATTTGATTAACAATTAATTTTATGTTTTATGCAAAGTAAATGGTAGAATTTAGAGCCTGATGTGTCCGGCACAGTTACAATAAACTTTAAAACATAATCCACACAATGTGTTTAGATCTGCAGACGTCGATTCTAATCATAAAACTTACTCAGTTTACAAGATTGAAGCTGTAGTTCCGACAAAATGGAACATCCAACCACACAACAGCTTTTAGGCAGGATTTACTGAGAAAACCTAAATTTATCGAACATAATCTGTCACTCAAAAACACTGTTTAATACCACCATTGTTTTCACCTCCACATCTGCGGCGTACTGAAAGTACGGTAGAAGAGCCCTATAGGCTGTAGAAGTTTAGTATAGGTAATGCAGGAGAACTCTTAATGCATTACATTCTTGATGAAGTTCGTTTTATGGAGGAGTTAGTAATAAGGATACTAGTAAAGTTACTCGACACTGATTATTTAAAAACACACACGCACATGCAGTATGTGACTGTTGACTCAACTGTGAAGGCATTCAGCAACAAACAATACCAGGTTCAAGGTCTGTGGATTTTCTGTTTGTAGATTTATTTAAAAAAAAGTCCCACAGCTACAGAGCTATAGTGGGTCTGGAGCTGAGCCACCACATGCCTCCCCTGCTCCCGCCATAACGGCTCTTCTGTCATGTCGAATGAAGCGATGAAACGGAAGGGGGATGTTTCAGCTGCGCGCTGCAGACTCTCCTCAGACAAAGAGATGTCGTCCCTTTGTCATGTCCACTGCTCGCTTCTGTCCGTCAAATTCACACTCCAACATATCGAGAGATACTTGGACTGTGAATTTCAGGATTTCTTCTGCACCTGTGCATTTGCTTAGTGTCTGAAAAGTTTAATCCTGTTTTCAATCACAAGACTCTTTTGAAGGTGCCATGTCACACACTGAAAAATAATATACAATAACCGAGAATTTTGATGCAGGAAGTGTGCTTTTGCTTTTTCTTTCCTTTCATTTCTTGTCAAGACCAGTACCACACACTGGACAGCTCAGGTTTTCTTGGCACCTACTCCATCCTAATACCGTATCCACGTCCCGCTTGTTACAGTAGATGAAGTGTTGATTGGCTCTTGTATGTCAGTGTTTGTAGCTTGTGCTGTTCATTTTGCCAAAGTGCTGGTCCAAGCCTCGCGTGGCTCTGTTAACAAATGACTCGGCCATAAGTTAATGAGGAGGAAAGAAAATTGAATTAGAGCCAGCGTCTGGAAGCCCTTCACTCGCTCAATCTCTTCTGAAATCTTCACCGCTATTATTTATTGAATCCCTAGGTATATTGGTGTTTGGATGTATACTATGGGCAATATGTTTGTGGCTTTTGTTTCTATGTCCACCATCTTGGCAAGTACATGATATCAAGATAAATGTTGCTGCGGAAGTCAGGAAGCTACATTTGCATACAGGTGAAACTCGGAAAATTAGAATATTGTGAAAAAGTTCATTTATTTCTGTAATACAACTTAAAATGTGAAACTAATATATGATATAGAAAAGTGACATTATGCCAAGCATTTGTTTTGTTTGTTGTTTGTTTGCTTGTTAAAACCCCAAAATCATTGTGCCATGAGTCTATATATCATATATTAGTTTCACATTTTAAGTTGTATTACAGAAATAAATGAACTTTTTCACAACATTTTAATTTTCCGAGTTTCCCCTGTATAATGCACTTCTCTGCAGATGAGCAGAGCCAATGCTTTAAGAAAGTGAAACTATAGTTTTATTCTTATCCACAGCTTGCAAATTAGTCAAGGCTAATGTATGTGGACATTTCAACTACTGAGTACTAGATTTCATAGTTAAATCTATCAATAGGGATTATGCCCCCACATGGTCACAGAGATTGTATGTTATTCATGCTTTAGTGATGTGTTTGGTATTTTCTGGTTTACACCCAGTTATTTTAGAGCAAGTTTAGTCCTGATTTTAGCCCTCGGCCTGGTTAAGGTGGTACTTTATTAGCAGTGGCGGCTGATGATGTAGATGTAAGTCAAAGGGGGATGGCGGTTGTGATATTGTTTGGGTTGCTGTGTTTATGCTTTCGTATGTTTGTTTTTGAGTTACGCCCCCTCGTTTGTTACTATGGTGACCCCCGCCCATCTGTCTGCCACCCACCAATCAACCGTCCCGCAATCAACACACCTGTTGGCTAGTGGGAAAGGAACCGCCACAAAAGGAGCAGAGCCAACGCAGTCGGGGCAGAAAGACGAAGGCAAGCAGCAGGAGACGGGGGCAGAAAGACGGGGACACCGGAAGCAAGGGGGAAAAGATGGGGAAATGGGGGAAACGGGGGAAACGGGAGAAAAGTAAAAGGCACCAGGAAAAGGGAACGCAACAAAAGAGCAGATCAAGCAGTGAAGCCGAGCAGCAGGAGGCGGAGAAGGCACCGTGCGAGACGGAGGCGTGTGAGGAGAACGACAGCGCGCACCCACCCACCCAGCCAGGCGAGATCGACACGGAGGACACCCGCACCACAGCACGGGATACACGCAGGGGCAGGGCAATGGGACCCTGCCTTGCCAGTGAGTTTTGCTCCATCCATATTTGTGGTGTCTGGTGTGTTGGAAGCCTTGGGCCGAAAGTGTTGAGCGTATCGTACGTGGCTGGCCTGTGTGTGTGTTGTGCGCCAGGGCTGGAGATCGCCGCCGGACGGCCGGAAAGCAGACGGGGGACTGAGCGCGGGTTCGGGAAAGCTGTGAGGCCAGATCAAGCAGTGGGAGAGCGAGGAGCTCTCCCTGTCAGTGAGTACCGCTAAAACGCAGCACTGAGTGGCCTTGGGCCTTTGCTGTCAGGTGTAGTGGACGTGTGTGCTGGCCCCTTGCCTTTTGCCCAGGTGCGCCACCGGCGGATTGGGAGAGGTGCAGGACCCGGAACCCCAAGCGGAAAAAGAGTGGCCGCAAGCGACTCCTGGCGCGGGATTCGGGCTTCCTCCTTGTCGTGCCCATTTTAACTAGTTTTAGCAATTCTTAACCTTTTTAATAGCATTTTAAAGCTTTTGTTTTAGTGTTGTAATAAAACTTTGGTGTTTTTACATCAGTTTGTCATTATTGGTCACACCAGTCTGCTCTCGTTTTCACTTTCTTTAAGCACAACTTTAATTTATTACTTTTAGTCTCTGTTAAAGGTCCTATATCATGCAAAATCGACTTTTTTGAGCTTTTAGCCATGTTGTTATGATATTTCCTTCTCAAAAACACCCCAGAGCGGTTTTTGGCTTCATTCACACAGTTCTAAGTAATCCTCCTGAATCCTGCTCTCTGAGCAGCTGCTCCGCCCTCTCCTGGTAAACCACTGAGCTGTTCAGTTGTGTCGTCACAGCGGAATGGAAGTGCTCTACGTCTGTAATGTAATGCCTTACGGCCTGATTTTTATTTATAAAACAGCTTTTTAATTAAAAAAAAAAAAAAAAAAAAAAAAGCAGCAACTCTCCGACGCGTCTGTGCTGTCCCGCGACGCTAATCAAGCGCACCCACGGCCGGAGGATCCATGGATCCGAGCATAAGTGTTGTTTTGAAGACTGAGCTCTTTCTAACCTACTCTGGACACGCCTGTTCTTTTTTCTTACCCAACGATAATGTCACGGATGTGCGTTTGGCTACGAGAGGAACAGGACTATTCAACCTTCCTAAAGAAGAGTGCACTCGCCAGAAGTTGGAATTTCTTTCTGGGATTCAGCGACTTTATCAACCAACCTGATGGATGCTTGGTGAACCTTGGCCAGAATCAAAGTGGATTAACTTTTATAACCAACGCATGTCCCATGGGGAGGCCAGACTGAGCGGTGAGTCAATCAAAACGCGTGTTAGTGTGTGTGTTAGTGTGTGTGTTAGCCATTTATGAAACTGTGTTGCACATGTCAACTCCTTATAACTGCATTATGTGAAGTAACTTCACTTTTTGCAGTGATATTTATATTTATAATACTGTGAATGTGGAATGAGCGGAGAGAGGGGCGGAGTTAACTGAATCGAAGCGTCTTGTCTTCCGGGTAGGGAAAATACCCCCAAAAAATACTTATATTTCTCTCAAAAATGAGTACTCCATAGTGATAGAGGTACAATATACTTTGGAATGGCCAAAATAGCATGATACAGCTCCTTTAAACAAAACCCCCCTTACATAAACTTTTTTACTCAGATCTACTAAAGGCATTTACTACTTGTCAGACTAAACAGAAGCATGTGAGCACATATCAGCAAATACCCATGGAACAAGCATTACAGACAGCTCTTATTCTCAGAGCATCAGACCTATATTCCAACATGGCAAAAGTTTACTCAATAGACGGCAGTCAAACAGCTCCAAAACATAACAGCAGATTACCTAACAGTGCATTTACCATCAGCACAGTGATACGAGGGCATAAAAGAGTCATTTATGTCCTGCTAAAGTTAACAGCGCTGAACGCGGTCAGATGTGAACCGTGCTGTAAACATGGACTCACCTGTTGCATTGAGGAGCATGGCGTCCTTACGTCTGTTTGAAACTCCATAAACACACGGCCGCTTCCCCACTACTTGTGTCGCCAGCGAAAAGTGTTTACAGAGAGCATTGTGCAACTTAAGCGAAAGTAACCAATGAGGAGTCTTCAGCGTCGTGTGATGCTCTGTGATAGGCTCCGGGGCTCAGTCCCAGAGCCAAGTGTATATGTGTGTGTATGTGCTGGAGGCGGGACCTGTGGCATATTCATGTGCGTTCTCCGGACTAATCAGAACTAGCCCTTTTTTGTTTTGTTCTTGTGGTAAAAATTATGATCAGATGCAGGGCCGTGCAGAGAGCTACAGAGGGGCAGGGGCTCAAAAATCAAAAGGGCACTACCCCCTCCCCCGCACGACATCACCACCCCTCCCCCCGCACGACCCGGGACAAACCGTTCCCGCTCCTCTTAACCTCTTAACCCCCACCAGAACCGAGTTGCCTGGCTTTACCCAAATCTAAAAAGTTCTTTAAAAAAAAAAAAAAGTGTCAAAATTGCAACAAAAATGAAACGATAACGATGATGAAAATGCAACAAAAGAGCGACAAAAATGTGATGATAAAAAGTGATGCAAAAGTGCCAAAAAAGTGACACGAAACACAACTAAAATGCCACAGAAGCGCTATAGAAAAGTGACAAAAATGTGACACAAAAATTACATAAAGTGATGAAAATGTGACAAAGATGTGTGAGGTAAACGCAACAAAAGCGTGACGACAACACGGCAACAACGCAAGGAAAAAGATTAGTTTAGATGAGTTTTGTAGGTATGAGCTTTCAAATTGGGCGTTACACTGGCCTATTGGTTTTAACTTTTTAGATTTGGGTAAAGATGAACTGGAGAAAATGTGTGTGGTTCAGGTGGGAGTTAAGAGATTTAATTTTAATCACAATCACATTTATTTCGAATCCTTTTGTTATTTAGTTTATACAAAAGTAAAAGGAGCTGCTGTATAGGAGATAAACATATAGTTTTGGGAAAGCCAACTGACATTATTATTTCAGTTTAATACTATTTTTTGCCAGTATCTTGCTAGTGGGGTACTTTTCAGGGGGCCTCTGCCCCAGGCCACAAGTGTCTTAGCAGCGCCCCTACAGAAACACAGACTTCCACGACTGTCTCCCTCATGTCTCTCTCTTCTCTGGGCTGTGGCTGAAAACAGGGGCTTAAGAAAAGGACATAAACTATTGAGAATGTGAGTTTCACGTTGTTTTAAGAAAACATAGAGCTGAAATATTGTCACACAAATACGAGGCGAGGATGCGCTCGCGTCTGACACAAGGTTTATTTTTAGATCACATACAAAACTGTGGGCTTGTTGACCTCATTGGTCCTCGATTATGAGGCCGACTGATAAAAAATAAAGAGCGATCTGAAGCACAAGGTGTGGAGATGGTTGTTCTGTGCAGGAGAGGCCTCTGCTCTCACTTCCTCCTCTCTCTGAGCGCCGCTCTCTGCTGTAGGGCCGGTGGGCGGGGCATTGAAAACACACGATGAACTAACGAGGGGCGTGTTCATTTCTGATTTGATTTATTAATATAAGCTAATAAGGCTTATTGGGGCAAAACCAATGATAAGGACCGTGGCAAAGCTTTGGATAAACAAAATATAATACAAATAAATAAAAGGTATGGAGGGAAAAGGGCACTTCAGGGGCATGGGGCAAAAGGGCTGATCAGGCCCCCCCCTGCAAGGGCCTGATCAGATGTATAAAACTACAATGATTATACACAGTAATGACATTAGACAATTAGTTAGGATTTAAAATTAACTATAATAAATGAAAAATACAACTTGTTCATTCTTCTCTTCCAGCTGTCCCTAGCCTGGCCTTAGCCATCCGTAAACTCCGGTCAATTATCTTTTCCCTACATGTACGTCTGGGTCTGATCTCAGTGGCTGCGTTTCATCGGTTGAATTCCAAACTACCATTCAGCGAGTCAGCAAGCGGGGGAGGCGGGTGTTGAAGGTGACGTTACGCATTTGCACCAGATTGGCTGGTTATAGTTTGAAAACAGATCCAATCGTTTCAAAGGAGTTCATCCCTCCCACCTGGAAACGGAGGTCAATTGTGAAGTTCCAAACCCTTTGTACGAAATGGGTACGAGGGTATGGTAAGACCAGGCTAAGCCGTCCCTGTTTGTTAGCCTGACATCCAGAATGATACTCCTCTGTATATTTTAAACGCAGGGATATCAGTCTGGGCAGGGCGCTCGCTTTTGCCACTGCTCTCAAACTCAAAAGGATCCGTGCCTAGTCAATTCATAATCCTGCTCCAATATTAACGCAGAACCGCTAATAAAGCCACTGATTGCCCTTCGTTGATTGGTTTACTCTGCTTCCTGTTTGCCCTGCGTATGTTCTGCTCTGATAAATAGAATCACTGCACAGCTAAGAAGGCAACGGGTACGTAAGAGAGGTCACACTGACCTGCAACCTGCAGCAATAAAAGCTGCAGCTTTATTTTTCAAGTTACAGTAAGTATGTTATGCTCTGGAAATGTAGTTGATTTAGTCTGATTTAAAAAAAACTGCAATATGTTGAAAAATCCGCGGCCTCACCCACACTCACTCCAGAGTCCACATCACCCCCGTCCTCCAACAGCTTCACTGGCTCCCCGTTCAACAGCGCATCCATTACAAAGTTCTGCTCATCACCTACAAAGACTCTCTGACCACCAAAAACTGCTCAAAACTCACCTGTTACAGCTCGCCTACAACCTACAATAGCATCTTCTCCCTGTGTTTCCCCTCATGAACCAAAAGCATGCTCACTGGGTTTAGGCTCTTCCAGCTAGATTTGTCATCTGTTGATTTTACAGCCATCCTTCTTTGTCATCAACACATTATTGTTATTGACAATAAAAAGAATGCCTCTGAAGGTTTTGAAAAGGAGCATTAATCACAAGAGAACCTTTTTGTATTTACTGACTGTGGACTGTGATCAGAAGGACCAGTGTGAAAGATTAATGATTTTGCTGATGCACTTTACAAACTATGATATCTATTATTTAGACTAACTACATTCTCACCAACAAGCACATTTTAAGGTTGGGTAAAGATTCGGTTTGGAGCAGCCCATTAGTTAAATCACTTTCAAAGACAGTGAAAAGGTTAAAAACTGTAAAGGTCTGAGGGAACATCCTCAAGCTGCAGGAATTAGAGCAGCATTAGTGAGAAATTAAAGCCTCGAAACTCCATTTGTGGATGTAATGTACTGTGAACTATTACCCGCGTCATTCCCCGCACCACTTTCTTCACTCCACTTGGATTGTATACAGGGTTATAGTGTAGTATATGTTTTATATTTTTTATATTTTACTTTTATTCAGCTACTTTGAGTAAGGTGAAAAATGTAGATATGATGACAGTATAGGCCCATTTCCATCCTATCTCATCAGTGACGTCAGCTGGAGGCAGGAAGTGAAGCAGCGGAAAGAATTCTGCAGAAACTGTTGCGTTTGAATTTGTATTGAGTGTATTTCACTGGATTTCTATGTTACAACAACAAGAAGTTGTGGTTCATTAGGTCTTCTAAGAGTGCTGTGTGTGCTTCAGTACAGAAGAATGACTGCTATCACTGCACTGAGTGAGCTGAGCTCCATCTACCAGTCTGTGGAGTCTCCCTGTGCGTAAAACCATGCCCACAAAAGAGCTCAAAAGACTTTATTGTTTATTGTCCATCCATCCATTCATCCATCCATCCATCCATCCATTTTCTTCCGCTTTATCCGGGGCCGGGTCGCGGAGGCAGCAGTCTCAGCAGAGATGCCCAGACTTCCCGATCCACGCACACCTCCTCCAACTGTTCTGGGGGGAACCCTGAGGCGACACCAGGCCAGCTCGGAGACATAGTCCCACCAGCGTGTCCTGGGCCTTCCACGAGGTCTCCTCCCAATAGGACATGCCTGGAGCACCTCCCGAGGAAGGCGGCCAGGAGGCATCCGGAACAGATGCCCGAGCCACCTCAGCTGGCTCCTTTCGACGTGAAGGAGCAGCGACTCTACTCCGAGCTCCTCCCGGGTAACTGAGCTCCTCACCCGATCTCTAAGGGTTAGAGCCAGCCACCCTGCGAAGAAAGCTCATTTCAGCCGCTTGTATTCGTGAGCCCATGTATCCCATGACCATAGGTGAGGGTGGGAACGTAGATCGATCGCTAAATCGAGAGCTTTTCCCCCCGACTCAGACTTGATGCCAAAAATCTTTCTTCCACAAGAGCAGAACAACTACCATCTCTCGCCTCTTCACTTGCCGCTCAGTCCACTTCTTTGATGGTTTTACTGAAGGCCAGATTAACGGCAGAAGTGTAACCCTGACGATGAGAGGTCCATTCTCACAGATGAGAATCTGCAACAAAAGGTTCATTCCTTGAAGGTTATTAACAACAGAAAAAGAGAGGCACTGCCCTTAGTAAATGCTCTCAACAATCTGTACGAAATGAAGACAAAAAGCTACTTTTGCTCCGCATTGTGGACACAGAGAGAAAGTATTAAAGATGTTGTAGTGTGTGTTGTCTGTCCTGTCTGTTGCTGCTGTGGGCGTGGCATTGGACTCTGCCTCCTGTTCCCTGGTGGGTGTGGCTGCTCCTGCTCTACTCATCACATGCAGTATGTAAGCACGGGCTCTCCTTCACATCCCTGCCACATCGTCAGTCTACCTACGTGAGAAGACTCAGGCCTATTTTTGTATTTGCTGTTTTTTTGTCTACGAATTTGAAATTAACAGTTTTTTTCCTTCTCCTTGTCAGATCTTCGTGCCTGTTCGCCAACAACCTGCCAATACTCACCTGCCCACTCCGGATACCAGTCTCGTCCAGCCCCAGCCCTTACCTACCTGCTCCACTCCAGCCTCCTCCATTTTGCCTGCTCCGAAGAACCACCACCCCAGCCTCGCCCAACCAATCTGCAACCATTTTCAATATATTACCTAAATAAATCTTTACCTACCTTCTCTCCATCTACTAATTGGGTCCGCCACCATTAGGCCATAACAAAAGAGAACAAAGTCTCCATTCATCTAATATAGTGTTTGAACCGTTCTACTGTAATGTTCTTTTACACATGTAGTATAAGCAGTGGCGGCTGGTCGATTATGGGCAACGAGGCACTGCCCCTTCTGTCAATTTTTGAAAATAAAAAAATTAAAAGTTTTAAGTTTGGCAAAATCATGACTTTCTTCTGTACAGGTGTTTTATACACTGAATGGAGGTGTCATTTTGTCTGCCAGCGTCATCGTGTGCTGTAACAGCATCATAAATGTGTAGTTTTCTGCTTCGCTATCTAACCAATAGAGCTCTGTTCCACTCATGAGCTCCTGGTGCTACGGGGAGGTCTCGTCAAAACGTAAGTCGCATTGTTATTTCTGAGCGGATCATTTGTCTGACGGTTTATACAGGTTCAAACCTGTGGCTCTGAAGCTCATGATAGAACAGTAGCAGGTCTGGGTCTAGGAAACACCTCCTGCCTTTGTTCTGGTTCTGTTGGTGCAAAACAGAAATCATCTCGTATAGTGGTGCAAAACAAAAACAAAAAGATTTTCCAAAAGCATAAATTCATTCCATGCTTCTTTATTGTTTAGTTGTGTGTCTTGTGTCAGTGTCTTGTGTCTGATTGGCTCAATTTTTGGAACAAGGAAAAATGTGATCTGGTAAAATTTTGAAAACGTTTATTTATACCATTATATTGTGAAGCACCCTACTGTGAAGGCTTGTTGCTGCTCAGCCCGCCTCACCGCTAACTAGGTTTTATGCGCACAGTGATAACCTAGATTGACATTTCTAGGCTGTTGAAAGTAAAAGCGCATTCATGGAACACTCCAGCACATCTCCGTCGGTGGATGTTGCAGGTTCAGCCCGTCTGATAGAGTCAACAGCGCGCAGCCACCGGAGGCAGAGAATTGGCTTGAATTAAGAGAAACGTTTTGGCAGCGGCGGTGAAACGGGAGCCATCTGTTACAAAGAACAACACACTGATTCAGCGCTTTATCCCATGCCCGACAAGAGACAAGATGTTCTCCAGTAACGTCCAATGTCATGAGACGAGTGGAGAAGCCAAGTGGAATGGAGATGTGCTTTGGAGAGATATGAAAGCGGACTGAAAGTCGTTTTTCCGCTCGGCTGATACAACTGACACAAATACTGAAGGTTTAAAACATAAATGACTACCAGTGGTTTATCCTAAAGTCATCTACGTCACTGAGAAGGTTAGAGTCTCCTCTGGGTGCAACAAAAGCTCTCGTCAATTCAAATGAGTGGGCAGAGATCGGCTGAGAACTTCTTTACATCAGGAGAAAAGTTGTACTTGTTTTATTTATGTTTTATTTGTGTCAAATATGAAAAGGATGCTGAGGAAGTGATCTGTTGCTTCAGATAATTCATAGAAAAGGTGGTTAACACTTTTAAACTGAGCAGCTGATCCCTACTGCCATCATTACATCAGTAGCATTTGCTTGGTTTATAATGCAATCTTAGCTACAGCTTTTGTTTTTTGTTTTATATAGTTTTTAAACCAAATTTATGCAGCATACAATGTAGTTTTAAAAATTGTGACAGCAAAATATACATCGTACCTTCAGCAACTAATCCACTGCAAACATTACAGCTGGAGTACCTGACTTTTTGTTGTTGTGGAGTACTTTTTTTTGTCACCTAAGAGTAGTTGTAAAGACAGCAAAAAACATACCTGCCATGTCTCCACTTAACGATGGAAGATAAAAGAAAAATCAAAATTAGTACAATTTATTTTGGGGGTGGTCCCCCTGCTTCACTTGTCCACTGCTTAAAGCTGTAGACAGGAATGAAATATACATATAATTAATTTGCTTGAACAATATGCAGGAGGGATTGTCAATGTGCGTTTTTAGACCCAGACAATAATTATTTAGGCCTAACGCTGAGCATATTTTGAGAAGTCTGAATATTTGCTGATTTAAGAAGTCACAGAGGGCATGATACACGGCCACCAGGTGGAGCTGTTTCCCCAGTAATGACCAGGGGTATAACGATACCGCGTTAAAATCGAATTATATGTATCGTCAAGTGATGAAATCAATGGCTTTGTAATGGCTTCTCCTGCAGATGACCAGGCTCTAGTGAAAGATAGATCCAGTGCACTGCACACTGTCAGAGGTGCAGACAAATGTGTGAAATCTGGCCTTCAAAAGCTTTGTTTCCAAAACAGAACAAGCATAATGTTGGCCAGGAAAAGCCCATACACGGACCTCAAATCAAACACACTGCTCCATGCTCCATTAAGTAGCAATCGATAAACAATAATGCATCGGTTTTATATAGCGCTTTTCTGGACACTTAAAGACACTTTACATTGCACTATTCATTCACTCCATACCTGGTGGTAGTAAGCTACTATTGTAGCCACAGCTGCCCTGGGGTAGACTGACGGAAGCGAGGCAACCTGTCTGCGCCATCAGCCCCTCCGACCACCACCAACCACTCACTCACTCACTACATTCACCAGGCTTCCTGGTGTTACCAAACGGTCTCCCATCCAAGTACTAACCAGGCCCTTCCTGCTTAGCTTTCAAGATCTAACGGGATTGGGCAGAGCAAAGGCGCTATGGCTCTTGTTTATTCCATTCAAAATGAAATGGCTCCCGATCGTATTGCAAGTGAACTGATGTGTTTGTAATATAAGACTGGCCATTTTCATCTGATTCTGACAGTGGCTTGGAATATCTTATCCCCCAGAACAAGAAAACATCAGCGGTTTTCTATCTGCTACTGTACGAAATCTCCTTCTGTACGAAATCTCCTTCTGTTTTCACCTAGAGGGAGCGGAGACTCAGCAAAATGCCCAAATGTTGCTTCCATCTGTAGCATTTTAAAAGGTGTATTTAGCAATGACACACATGTGTTTCCTGCTGCTATGGCACAATCGGCGCAACCTTTATACATTGCACATTGCAGCCTCCATATTTTTTTTTCTTTATGTTTTTTACAAACGCTGACTTGTTTTTCTAAGAAGACCGTGTAATGAATCCTATTATCTGAGAACTAATCATTGAGAAGCACATGTTTTGATTAAAAAATCCAATTTGACAGCAGCACTATAATTTTACTATTGTATCATAAACAAGGAACATAGGGCAAAGTAACAACAAATAATGAGGAACAATAAAAAAAAAAACAGCAGCAAAATAAAGAAACAACAACAAAAGAATGTGCTATAACTCATATCTAAGAAAGCTACATTAGCACAGACCAACTTACAAACCTACAAAACAAAATTTGAACTGTTTATATAATTAATTGAAACGAAGCACAACTACAACAACAATCTTGATTCATGTACGATGTCTAGTACAAAGCAATTAAAAAATGCAATCATTAATATATTTCTTTCAGGTTGTTACCCGTGCCAAACATTACCGAGAGTTACTTTTATGTTATAAAAGGTACAGTAATACATATTATACTCCGAGATCTTGCTACTTCCCAGTTGTCATTACCATCCTCAATATAAAACGTGACACGAGGATGAGACACTGAAAACCCACTACACCAATTCATTTTAAGAAATTACATGAAATTACAAGAAGGCAGGTAAAATCAATCCATAAAACATCAATACAATCAGTAATTAAGTGTTTGTTTAAGGAAGTAAACATGGATAGAAACACAATGTTAAAGTTGTAGGAAGCTAATGGAGCCGATACATTAATAACCAAATCATTTAAGAAGGAAGAGAGACAGTTTTTAGGACGATGGACTTTTGTGGAGCAGAGGCAGTTATGTCTTTAACAAGAAACACGCCGCTTTGGAATCCAGTAGTAGATAGTGAGGTCAGCGGCTTCATGAAGTGCACGTGTTTTTTGCTCCTGCTCCCATCTTCTTTAATGCCGGATGAATGGCAATAGTAGTGCATCCATGACGTGTAGGTCGGATAAATGTGACAGGGCTTGTTCAGGCTGACGTTACATTGCAAAAGATCAGGTACATATCGAATTTAGTAGCCACATGTCCAAGTGGCCTGGGTCACATTTGCAAACATCGGATCTGTGTCATTCGGACTGTCATGAAAAGACCACATACAGGTCACATGGGGCATAAGGTCACTACAGCCTGCAGTCTGAACGTTGTCTGAGATGTACTTTGGTGCAAGATCATGAAGAGACTTGGACACAAGCAGAGATGTTTTAAAATCTATTAAACTAACTTGCTTTGGAACGATCTATCGTAGCTTCAAAACAGCAAGAAAGAGGTCCGGTTTCTTTCTGTTCATGTTTTTAAGAGCTGTGTAAGATCCAATTTGATCATGAACACTACATCACTAGCATCGAGTGCCATGTGGATAAACAAAACTAATCAGAATGAAATTAGCAACAACAATGCTAGGATCAAACAGCACGGACACGATCAGAAAGTCTGATGAAGGTGACTGGCCTAAACAGGGGGAACCTTCATGGTTGGGACACTGATATACAAGCGATCAGTAGGAAGAAAGTACTTGCAGAACATAGAGCACTGTTTGGTCCAGATGTCTTTCAGAGTGACCTGATACTGATTATTCAACAAATAAATAAATCAATATTTATTTGTAATGTGCTTAACGCTCTCGATGGATCTTATCTTATGTTAAAGTGCTGAACATGAGTTAAAGTAATTCATTCGCAGCACTGATGTGTGTTTATGAAGGCGAGACCAAGTAAGTGTTCTAGGACTAGCACTGCATTATCCTACCACTTCTTTTTAAATTGGATACTTTATTCTCAGTCTCGTGAGCATGTAGCATAGGGATTTGCAAATAACTTTAGAATTTCAATAGACTGAATAAAAGCGACAGCAGAGATGCAGGATGTACAGAGGCCAACACTGCAGCTGCGCAAACCCCCATTTCTCGCTGCCCTCTGAGATTTCATCCTGGCGCTGCTACTGTCATAATCTGCTATTTTGTAAAGATCCCCATATCGTGCGCCAGTGTGCTTTGGTTAATGCAGCTCAAGTTAAGACACAGACATTTTTCAAACTTATATTGTGAACATTCAGAAGCATCAGATCTCTTCCAACCTGGCTCAGCTAGGTTAAGGGAAGAAACAAATGAACAAGATGTAAAAGGTTAAACAGATGTAACAGATCATTTCAAACAAAGCGGAGTAAAAAGGTGAACAAAATGTATTTACACATTTGTGCAAACAAAACTAATAAGCAAAGGTTACAAACTAAACCAACAAAATCAAAGTACACAAAAGTTTACATTACAGTGAGCATTCAAAAATGAGACACGGACGAATGGTATACTGGCCACAAACGCCAGCAGCCTCAAACAAGTGCACGGGTGTGTCCTTAGGTGCGGCCATTCCAGGTGGAGACACAGGATTGGTCAATCACTAAGCTGCAATAATAGTGAGAGACATGAACCTGGTCTTTGGACATTATTAGCCTATTCATGTCAGGCTCACTGACCTGGTCACCATCAAGGTGTGAGTCAGTCAGTGACCTCTGAGTCTGACTTGTTGAGGGTCATGACACTAAAGGTCTGCTCACAGATGTAAACACCTGTGGAGCCACTGTTCTTATGTCCAGACCTGGCACTTATGATAAAACTCAGTGAATTAAGTGATTATGAGATGGCACGCTCATGTTTGCAATCTCATTTAATCTACTTCAGCCTCTCTTTTTCATGAATAAATGTGGAGTATATTATGTATCATTCAAACACTTTGATACAGAGTAATGCTATATGGGCTGTAATGGTGATGGTGAATAACAGTAATACCAACATGGTAAAAAAAATAGGTATAGGAAACAAAATGATTCAATTGTTATAAAGTGTAACATACTGTGAATGTTGACTCAATGTAATGCATTGTTGCATCTGTAAATATGTAACCTACTTGATTGTTAATCGTTTTGTAAGAAAATAAGAACTAAAACAGTGTTATTGTAGCAACCACATTACTATTTAAGTTTATGAACAGGGGTGGGAGTCAATAAGCCTGTCTTCTTCCCACTCCTTTTCAAGCTAGAATGTTAATAATTTTTTCTTTTATTATATTTTTTCTGGCTTCTGGTGTTGTGTGTAGCTCGAAATAAAAAATAAAAAAAATCAATCAATCTTTTACCCATTAACTCCTACCATCACAAAGAAAGCATCTCTGCTGCACTTGCACCTTTCCCACAAATGCAGATTGACTGAGGTCAAGGGAGAAAGGAAGCTAGCGATAGCGAGGTTGAACATGTTGACCAGTTAACACACGTGTTAGCAGGTGTTTCCCAAAACTCACGCGCCATCAGCTTCATCACACACTTTGCAAAACCATCCAAACTGCTGTCTCTTACCATGAAGTTGCTGGTCAGGCTTCTTATAACGATGAAGACAGGGAAACACGCTGTCTATCTCCAAAAACATAATGCGCATCAGTCCGTCCAATGATAAGCCTCTTGTTTTCTTAGTTAAAAGTCTGTGTTTTCATTTGAGCCGCTCTGGCAGGTTACGGGACGCAAAGCCACAGACAGTGTGTCTTTGGCCATCCCTGGTCTAGGTCATAAACAGCCTTGTCTGTCGATCGACCGGTAAGGCATGTCAAGATAACATTTAGGTTCAATATGTTGAGGCAAGAATGTGCTGCGATAAAAAAACAACAACAATCATTTGTTTTCAGCCTTGACCATAGTGAACATTTGAAACTCTGATTCATTTTAGTTTCCATTGGTAAAGTGTTCCACCGCTTCAGGCCTTTGTACGAAAAGGCAGACAGACCAAATGAAGTCAGTGCAGTACGAAATTGTGCATTATGATTTATGGAACCTCTGATGACTCTGTGGCTTGTTTTGTCTCTGGACAAATGAACTGGCGATATTATTGATACATTTGAATATTAATGTGAGAAAGCACAAATTGCCAAAGTTTTCAAAGCTTAGCAGTTTATCCGTCTCAAGAATATTACAATGATGGTAGCAGATTGGCTTTTTGTCCATAATCTTTATTGCTTGATTGTATAATGTCCCAGTATAATGGCCCGCTGAGTGAGCGGCCTGGGCCCATGCTGTAATATCATAGCGTGCATGTACAGGAGGGCAGCCTGGTTAGGTATGTAACGTTTGATTAACTTAAAGCAATTTGCACAGAGAGTAGAGCGGGTCATGTGACCGGAGGGTCGGCTGTTTCAATCCCGCAGGTGCACACTGTCGCTGTGTCCTTGGGCATGACACCTCACCCACCTTGCCCCCAGTGTCTTTTACATTAGTGTGTGAACAAGTTTGTGAATGGGTGCCTAAAGCAGGTAGAAAGGCACTATATACAGTAAATGTGACCATTTACCATTTATTTATTTAATTTAATTTCTTTGTATTGTTCGTGAATAAAAATCTGAATATGTTCATCAAACTTCTTTGATTGCCACTTCGGTTGTGGCGTGGTCCTTGCTGGTGAAAAGATCATTTCTGTGGTTCCAAAAAGAAATAATGATCTGAAGAAGGCTCTGCCGAAACGTTATCTTTGATGAATACTATACCTTTGGACATTGGCTACTTGAGAGTGCAATGCTGCTTTTATGATATTTTAAAAGACCAGTTCGCCATTAAAGACCCGACCAGGGGAAGCCTGTGACAACATAGCTCCCAGGATCATGCAGATGCTCAAACCCCTGCATCACTTTTAGGTGGTGGTTTGAGGAGATAAGATACAGTACCTCTTCAAGGTTATATCAAGATAAAAAATGCACATGAATAAGTATGTCACAATTGTATCACTTATCCTTAGCACTGAACAACTGGCCTTCCAATCTCCACGAAGGCCATAACATGTCAAACATATATCACAGATGAGTTGTTTGTTTCTTTCAGTTGTAACCTGTACAAGAACAGGTTTGTCTGGTTTCCCCTGCTGCATTATGTGGCACCCGCCCGATTTAACAGCACAGATGAAAACTCAAACAAAAGAATAATTCATGATGGCAGAACACAGACGCAGTGAGGAGAAATGAATGAAGTGAGTTGGAGTTTTGAGCAGCTGGTGCGAGGCGCAGAGGAATCCTGAGGGGACTATGCAAATGTCCAAATCGCAGCCTGTCGAGAAATCCAGAATTCAGCCCAAGCCCGCTGCGGAGGGCTTTATTATTATGCATTTGCAGACATCGGCGGTAGCTCCCGGCGAAGTTTCCGCGGCGACGAGAAGCAAACATCCTTGGGAGACCAGAAACAAGTGGATTCTTTGAGTCCCAAAAGAACTGCAAACTCACAGACAGGTGGAGGATACATATGGACACAGCTTTACAGGTTCAGGCTTCGCCTTAAGGTGCTGAGATGTGTTGAATTTGACACATCTATAGAAATGGCATGCTGGAATACTTATGTGTACATACATACATACATACATACATACATACATATATACATACATGGCTCTGAATCCTATATTTTTTTGCACCGATGGCTTGAGTAGAGCAATTTTGACTTTCTGTATGTTCCTTACTTGTAGAAGAGGTGGCAACAAAGCAAACGGAACCACATTTTTTGATGGGGATGTGGTGGTTCAAAATATGTCTTATAAAGAAATAACGTGATGTGTCTTAATGTTCTACAAAGTGACATTATGATTGAATAAAGGCATCACTTTTTTCATTTCTTTTATGAAAAATGCAAACACTTTCATTTCAATACTCTTCTGCTTTGGGGTGTTTTGGTACAGAACAATGAAGTAAATCGTCTTTTGTACATATTAGTATTGATACTTTTTTACCTGGTATCGATACTCAAAAAGTAACGATATATGTGGCATCGATCCGCTCATTACTGCCTCTCGCTGCTGAACACACTACATTTATCTAAAAAGTGCGGCTGTTGTCATGGTGCAGACGTCTGTATCGTCTGATCATACCCTAATACATCCATGGCTCGCAGCTTGGACAGGGTGCAGAGGCAGCACACTTCCTCATGGGGTTGGTTTGGCACATGGTTACGTAATGAGGTCATTTTCCAGGACTGGCCGGAGCAGAAGCTCTTACAGCAGGATTCATAAGGATTACTCAGACATGCCTGAATGAAGGGTTTCAGACAGTAAGGCATGTGGAATGACAATGTGGAATCTTTAAAGAGGGGCTTTATACAGTCATATAGTACCAGTCTATAGCACACTACAATGATGATCCAAACTTATGTTTGTCTGTTAATGCAGTAAATTAAAATAACTGCCTTGAATAAATCTGCTCTCGCAAAATGGCTGTAGCGAACGTCTTGAAATAGGCCTCTGTCTCTTTAAGAAGCCCTGACCCTTTCCGACACGCCCCCTTCAGCACACTGTATTGTGCTATCATCACAACTAAACACTGCTACATACATTCTCTCCTTCACATGTTGAAACTACGATCGATTTTCGCTGCCCAGGATATGATTTGATTCTGCGTCTGACTCGGAAAGTGACTTTGGAGACGAACCTTTGAGAGTTCATAGGCTCTGTGTCCACACCGAAGGAGCTCTTACCTGAAGGAGCTCTTGCCTGAAAAATACCTGCTGTTTGGAGGCTCTTTGTAACTCTTTGCTACTGCCATGCTCTATGGATCTTTAACTATACCCCCATGGTCTACACCAGGATCTCCCCAGGGACATTATCTGTGCAGGTGGACAATTATTCGAGATTACCCCGTTAGCATGTAACAATCGCCTACAGCTCATTGCTGATGAAAAGTCTGCAATAAATCACAAATGTGTAAAGCCTTACTCATTGTGTGATCATCATAAATGCTGCTTCAAGTAGTTGCCTGCTTTATTGACGTTGTTGGTGCATAATTATGCTGCTTGTTTTCTATGAATGTTCCGAGCTAGCTGTTAGCGCCTCGCGGCTAGCTTGTTAGCTCCGGGAGAAAACCACTCGGCTATGACCCATTGTAGATTAAATTTGTGCAATAAACTTAATCAACAAGCCAGGCTCAGTGTGTGATCATCCCAAAGGCTGCTTCATGTAGTTACCGGTTTTATTGATGTTATTAGTGCATAATAGGCTACTTGTTTTCAATAAATCGTTCCGAGCTAGCTGTTAGCGGCTAACTGCTAATAGCTTGTTAGCTCCGGGAGAAAACCACTCGGCTACGACTCACTGTAGATGAAATGTGAGCAATAAACTTCAAAATTAACAATCCCGTCTCAGTGTGTGATCATTGTTAAACTGTTCATTGTGTAGATGGTGGTTTTATTGACTTTATTCGTGCATATTTCTCGTTTTCATGTGATGACTGGAGCTTTAGCTTGTAGCATTAGCTTTCTCTGGAGGGAATGCTATCAGGGCATCATCAAGGCCCAAACGCATTCCCAGCGCAGATCCCGTCATGGAAATAAGTTTTCTTGTCACCGGTTTTAATCCTGGGTGTTGAGGTAACAGAAACACTGATGTGTGTTTTCGTAAAAGTCTCAGAGCTGCTGTAGCTCCGGTTTACAACACGTGAAGCTAATCCTCCATGATGACTCTGACTGTTTACATCTGCGCTCGACATGCTGGGAGGGGCTCTGCTGAGCTGAGGAGCAGTGGTTGGTAACTCGGCTGGTGACGAAAGGTCCAGAGGCGTCTCCAGGAGGTGGGGGCGTTCCTAGGAGGACTGAGGCATAGCGACACCTAAAAGTTTTTAAAGATTACTCATACATGAATGAGCCAAGGCAACACTCCAGGCATGTTTTAATGAGGGAATGATGTAATAACATGATATAAAGCTTGAAAAAGTCGATTTTACATAATACCCCCTTTAAAAAAAAACAGCTCAAGGCACAATTATTTAGACAAGCTTTTAGTCAATTTGCTTTTTTTCTGTTTGCTATGTATGTGTTACTGTGTTGATTTGATTTTGTCTGAAGCCCTTTCGCGCTATATCTCAGAAAAAAGCAACAGATAAATAAAGCCTTCTTACTTACATCTCTACCTGTCAGGTTTGGAGCACAAAGGTCTGTCTATTGAATCCACTCTTCCTCCCATCTCATTCATTTGTCTGTGTCTGTCAAAGTCTGGTTGGCGCACAAAAACATTTCAAAACCTGTAGCATTTCCAAAGCTGTGATTCTGACACATGACTTTGTTGTTTTCTTTGGATCTTAGTCTTGTCTGATTGCTCACAGTTGGTGCGCCGAGAGGAAATGTTGCCGGCGGTTCATTAATTTTAGAAGAAAGATCAACAAGTTCTGTTTGAGAGAAGCAAAGCGTTGAGAATAAGTGGACGCGATACAGAGCTGGAAAAAACACAAAAAATGGGGCGGGAAAAAAAGCCTGAAGTGAATTCGATGTGTTGCTTGGTGGGTGGTTGTTTTGGATGGTGATTGGGCATAGCATCTGACAGGTCCGGTCTCAGCCAGCAGCAAAACTTTAGGGGAAGCAGAAAGGAGCAGGTTTTTGCAACATTTATTCAAGTCACTCAATAACTTACATTGTGAAGGGTTTAAGAAGAATACGAGCTGCAATATGTTTTAGTTTTTAAACACCTGCCTGTTTCACTTGACGTGTCATGTCATTTTAGGTGTTTGTGTATGAGTGAAAAACCTCAGAATGCGTGCGTCTTTATGGTGAGTGGACTCTCCTTAGACCTGGCAGGGATGAGCGCTCAGGGAGGGCACTCATACATTTCAATATAAAGCATTTCAGAAAGGCGTATAATAAGGCCACGCAAAAACCAACCTATTAAAAACCAACGCTACTCAAACTCATCGTTTACGGAAATGCCGAGGATCTCTGACATGTCACACACAAGGACATACAATAAAGCTTCTTTTTTTTTTTTTAAGTGTTAAGTGTTCCTTTCATCAGAATAATACTCCATTAGAAGCACCACCAATGTCCAGTCCCAGGATTGTCATGGGCTCATGTTTGTGTCCGTGCTCCTAGACAGAGGCCGGTCTCTGTCCGCTGTGTCTCGGGGGGAGATGGAGTCCACGGCCGATAGAGTCCCGCTTCCTTTGCAAAAGCTCTTGTAAAAGTGATGGCAAGTGATAAAAAAAAGAAAAAAAAGAGAAAAAAACCGGTCCTTACTTTTTCAGCCATTTGAGGATAGAAAATAAACATTTATTGACCGCATTTTTGACTAGTGTGACAATGTACATATTTGTATTAGGGCCAGGCCATTTTCCGATTACTTTTGATTAATGAATTACATAAAGGGTAAAAGGGATAGATGGAAGTTGTCTTTTTTTTTTTTTTTTTACTCGCCACTGCCACCTCAGGTCTTACGCGTAACTGCAGTCTCTATGTTAAGCTCGTGCATGGCGGTGGAGATAGTTGGTATTTCAGGCCGACATATCAATTTTTTTGAGTGACAGTTTTCGCCGCAGCAGTTGTGGTGAGTAGGTCTGGGTTCATACTACACATTGCTGGAGCATGTAGGGCAGGGGTAGGCAAGTTTGTGTCGTGGAGGGCCGATTTTCATCATCACCAAAACACCAAGGGCCAAACCTCACCATTGTAGCCTAAAGTAAAGAACTGTTTTTCTGTAAATGCCAATGTTTTACATCAGTGGTCTGGCTTCGGGAGCCAACATTATCTTAATGACAAGCCGCGACCCAAATAAAACTGTAATTTGTCATATATCGTATAAAATATTGTATTTTCCACACAAGATTTTGTTAAACAAGCAGTAGATTTGCATTTAAGACTGAAATTATGATCAAAACAACCCAATAACATTCATTTTAACAGACTCTGTTAGTGTTTCCGTGCAGTTTCAGATGGAAAATATTGAATAAAAGTTCCCTATAGACTCGTGACCCACTTTTGAGTCCAAACCCACTAGTTGAGAATCACTTTTTTTACATTATATATGACCAAGTGGGATGTTCTGCCAGGACATTTTTAAAATACTGACACTCTCGCATTTTTAGAGTAGTTTAACAGGTATTTGACCTCTTATTTGCATAATAATAATTCTTAAAATCAAGTTGGGGCCAGAGGTTCTGTGCTGGAGGGCCGGATTTGGCCCCCAGGCCTGACGTTGCCTACCCCTGATGTAGGGGATGGAAAATACTTCATTTAAAAAAAATTTTTAATTCCGTCTAGTCCCTTTAAGAAGGTCATTCTCCAAAGTTGTTTGTTTGTTGTTTGTTTGAGTTTTTATTTCGAGCTAAGGCACAAAATCCAAGAAAAAAACAGAAAAATATATATACACAATAAAAGAAAAAACAAAAAAAGAAAAAATAATAATATACATTCTAACTCGAAAAGGAGTGGGAAGAAGACAAGCTTATTGACTCCCACCCCTGTTCATAAACTTAAATAACAATAACTAACAACACTGCATATTTCTTACCATCTTACAAGACAACTATCAACCGAGTTGGTTACATTTCAACAGATGCCATACTGCATTATACCAGGTCAACACTCACAGTATCTCACACTCTACAACCATTGTATTATTTCTGTTTCCCATACCGAATTCATTACCGTGTTGGCATTATCGTTAATCATCACCATTACAACCCATATAACATTACTCTGTATCAAAATGTTTGATACATAACATACTCCACATTTATTCATGAAAGGTACATTAATCGCAGACCGATTGATGCTCATAATAACAAGAATGATCTTAATGATGTGTGTTACAAGGGATTCGTTTTTTTTTTTTTTTTTTTTTTTTTGTTTGTTTGTTTTTTCTCTGTGACTGGACCAGCTGCCAGAGGGGAGCAGCCCCCGAGTAACCGGACCATCCTTTGTTGAGTGTCCTATACTATGCATTAAAAGAGACAAATGTTTAGGAGTCTGCTGCCAGAAGAGGGTTTCCTCGAGCTGCCGACCCCCACCTGTCTGCCCTGTACTACGGGTTATGTTGAATGCGGAGTACATAGATATGTGCATGATTTACTTCTAAGAATTTAATTCCTTTATATTACCATCAGCATCAATAGCAGTACCGCTGTCTGAATCGATTAAGTTTGATTCTAAGAATAATCTACAGATTATTAGGTAATAATCCTAGACTGTTACATTTAAAGTTTAAAGTTAAAATAGTGATGATAACAACACAACAGCAACAACAATAACAATGGCAATAACAACTGCAATAGTATAATAGTAACAACCACAATATACTTCATTATTAATTAGATCTGACCTTTAAAGTATACAGCACTTTGTGACACCCATTAGTAAATCAAGTACCCATTTCCTCCTTCTGGTACAATGACCATACCATTTTTTTATATTTTGATTTGAAATGATGAATATTAGGACATTGTTTAAATTCTGCCCCCAATTTGTTCCAGAGTTTAACTCCACATACAGACACACACATACTTTTCCTAGTGGAAGACACTGCTTGAACCTTAAAGTTGTCACACCCCCTCAGGTTATATCTCCCTTCTGTGCGTGCAAAAAGCATTTGTATCCTTGCAGGTAGCGCATTTTTGTTGGCTTTAAACAGCAGTTGGGCAGTAGATAAATCAACTAAATCATGCATTTTTAACAGTTTAGACTGCAGAAATAATATATTAGTGTGATCATAATATCCTACTTTGTGAATAGTTCTTACCGCACGTTTTTGGAGTATAACAAGGGGGTGTAATGAGCTTTTATAGTTATTGCCCCAAACTTCTACACAGTAATTTAGATATGGCAAAACTAATGAACTATATAACAAAAATAATGCATTGTAATTTAAGAAAAACTTTGCTTTATTAATGATTGAGATACTTTTGGAGACTTTACCTTGTATGTGTCTTATGTGTGGTTTCCAGCTTAATTTACTGTCAATGGTGACTCCTAAGAATTTAATTTCTGAGACTGTATCTAAGACTACACCATCTATAATTACTGGGTCTGGTTTTCCATTATAATTACCGAAAAACATTACTTTTGTTTTATTTAGGTTGAGAGACAATTTGTTAATGTCCATCCATGTTTTTAATTTCCTTAATTCACAGTTTACGTTAGTTACTAAAGTACTATAATTGTCATTGGAATAGAAGACGTTTGTGTCATCTGCGAAAATCACTAATTTTAATAGTATAGACACGTTAAAAATGTCATTAATATATAAATTGAACAGCTTTGGGCCTAAGACAGATCCCTGTGGGACCCCACAACCAATGTCCAAATATCCAGATGTAAACTCCCCCATCTTCACATACTGTTGTCTCCCAGTTAAATAGCTTTGAATCCAGTTCAAAGCCACTCCCCTTATGCCATATCTGTCTAATTTTTTAATAATATAGAGTGATTAAGTGTATCAAATGCTTTTTTCAAGTCAATGAATATTCCAGCTGCATGTTTCTTTCCCTCTAAGCTATTAGTAATCTCTTCTATTGCATCAATGATGGCCATTGAAGTTGAAGTTGCTGCTCGAAACCCGTATTGACCTTCATTGATTAGTTTATGCTTATCTATGAAATTATCCATTCTACTGTTATAAAGTTTCTCTAAGATTTTGGAAAACTGGGGGAGCAGAGAGACAGGTCTGTAGTTAGTGAAGATGTGTTTGTTCCCATTTTTATGTATAGGTATAACTTTTGCAATTTTCATTTTATTTGGAAATGTTCCTGTTTGAAACGATAAGTTGCATATGTAGGTTAATGGTTTCACGATACTGTATATAATTTGTTTAACTAGTGTCATATCTATATCAAAACAGTCTGTAGACGATTTGTTCTTACACCCGTTAACGACATCTATTATTTCTGCTTCAGTTACTCCAGACAAAAACATTGTTTTTGAGTTAATGTCTATCAATGACTCCATTTTGATGCTACTACACTCCGGAATCTCTGCTGCCAGATCCGGTCCAACATTTACAAAAAAAGTATTAAAATTTTCCACAATTTCATTCATTCTATGATTGTCATTGGTCCCATCAGTGAAATAGTTTGGATATGAATTATTTTTTGCATTACCCTTGATTATAGTGTTTAGTATTTCCCATACCCCTTTCATGTTGTTCTTGTTTTTATATAATAGATTGGTATAATATAGTTTCTTAGCCTTCCTTAATATATTGGTCAGTTTATTTTTATATGTTTTATATCTACTTTCAGATTCAACTGTTCTTATTCTAATGAACTGTTTATATAAAGTGTTTTTCTTCTTACAAGCATTTTGTAAACCCTTGGTTAGCCACGGACATTTTGTCATTTTGCTGTTTTTACTGAATTGCCGAATTGGACAGTGTTTATTGTATGCTACACTAAAGAATTCCATGAATGTATCGTAAGCACTATCTACATCGTTCTTGTTATATACCTCATTCCAATCTTGTTTTGTTAAGTCACTATAAAGTGAGTAAATTGAGTCCTCAGTTTTTACACGTTTATAAGAATATTTTGAGGTGATTTTTGATCTAACTCATTATCATCATACACCGTGAATACGGGCAGATGATCCGTTATATCACAGATCATTAGACCGCTGGTATTTGTGAACTGCATATTATTAGTAAAGATGTTATCAATGAGGGTAGCACTGCTCTTTGTTATTCTGCTAGGTCTTGTGATAGTTGGGTATAAACTCATACTGTACATGCGATTAATATACTCATCAGTTGTCTTATGTTTATTTGGATTTATCAAATCGATGTTGTAATCCCCACAGATAAATAATACCTTGTTACTCAATTCTGAGAATGTTTTTTCCGCCCAATTTGAAAATATTTCCACGCATGAGCCTGGTGACCTGTATAAACAACTAACTATTATGTTTTTCTTTTTTTCATTGATAATTTCTATTGATAAGCATTCAAGCAAATTATTTATTGATGCGGTCATTTTTTCTAATATTTTGAATTTAAATTTCTTGAGGACGTATATAGCAACTCCTCCTCCCCCTTTATTGGTTCTGTTTACATAGTTTAACGTATAATTGTTTAACTCGAAAACAATGCCTTTATCCTCATTAAACCATGTTTCTGATAATGCAATGATACTAAATGGATTCTCAAACTGTTTTAGGTATTCTTTGATTGCGTCAAAATTTGCGTACATGCTTCTACTATTGAAATGGATAATTGAGAATTTCCCTTCTGTTTTAACAGAGATGTTAAATTCATTCTCAGTGTAGTATTTGCAATTACTTGCGTTAGATGTTAAGAACAGGTTATCTGGGTCTAACTGATCTTCCAAGTCCAGTGCCTTATGTTCGGTGTATTCTGAAGCTTTCAGCTCCAAGAGCTCGCAGTCCAAAATCCTATGTTGTAATAATCCCAGGTCACTGCCGTCAGCAACATATGAAGTATGATTGGACGTCATTGTATGAGTATATGTATTACAGGACATGTGAAATTATGTGGTTTTACATACCAAAATCCATATGTTTTTCCCGGTGTTTAAGCTTTCTTTGGTGTGCTGGTGCGCGGACGTACAATGAGTTTGTCATGTCGCAAAAAGGCTATGTCCCCTCGTTCTCTGGCAGCTCTCAGCTCCGGCATGAGCTCTTTTCGTTTCCTTTTGATGGTGTCCGTGTAGTCCTGGTTTATGTAGATTTTGGTCCCTTTAAGATGTTTGGCTCGCTGCAGTATTTCTTCCCGATCCTTCCAGCGTAGTAGTTTGGCGATGATGGGTCTCGGCCAATCTCTCCCGCTGTCTGGTTTGCCTACGCGGTGGGCTCTTTCGACCTCCACCGGATGTTGTAGATGTAGCTTCTCCTTTAGTAGATGTTTGATTTTTTCCTCTGCGTCAGCCCAGGTCTCCCCAGGCGACTCCAACACTCCCTCAAAGACCAGGTTATTTCTGCGGCTCTGTCCCTCCAGATACTCCAGTTTGTCCGTGATGATGTGCAGATTTTCGCATACTTTATAGAAATCGTTGTGTATTGTGTCCGTTCGCTCAGTGAGTTTTCTTTTCTCTTCTTTTAAAATGTCCACCTCACCTTGCGTATACTGCAGGCTTGTTTTTAGTTCTTGTATGTCCTTTAACTGTAAATCCAACCGGGTGTTTGTTGATTCCATGATGAGTTAAATGAATCCTTTGAAGTTCTCCTGTTGTTGTTGAATTAATTCCCTGAACATGACCCTCTGCTGCTCCATGAGTTCCGTGACTCGACTGAGGCTTACATAGTCCTCTTCCGCCGCCGAATCTGCCTGTTGCTTCGCCTCTGTTTTTGTCGGTTTAGGCATTATGCTCCCTCTCAACCGGACTCCGCAAAAACACACCAAAATAAACAAAAAACAGGTCAAAAAGCGCAGAAAACAAGCACAAAAACTGAAGCCGAGGCGAACGAGAGGCAAACACGGCGGGCGGCCACTGCTGATGACGTCACAGATGAAGTCAAACTGCTGTTGTCTTTGAGGTGTTGGAAATGGTCACACAGGCCTCACATCTCCACTTGAAAATACTAAATAATATCTAAAAATAAATAAATAAATACAACCGGTTAATAGTTGATACTTACAAGCGATTAATTGCGATTAATTAATTGCAAAGGCCATAATTAGCTTGAAAGATCAATTTGCTTATATACGTTATAATTTGTGCTGCATTTGTAAAACGCAAATAATAATAATTTTATTTCATTTCAAAGAACAGATTAATGACCTGTACAGTATCATTCATTTATGACCTGCTGTATCAAATTTGATCCACTCATTTTCAGCACAGTTTTACTCTCCGTGAAGTTGTGAAATATTCCATTGCATCAATCATCTCAACATTCCTTTTGAAGTATCAGTAACAATTCTTGAATTTTCCCAAAATGCAGCTATTCTATGTTTCCCTCTGTTGCATGAATTACTGACCCCTGGTGCATGGACCTCTGCATTACAAGTATCTGATAGTGTACGTCATATTTTTTGGGGGAAAACTTTTGTTGGGAGTGGGACATTACCAGCTCATGCTTATGGAGATGTTGCAGCTTGGCTTTGTCTAGTTCCAAGCATGAGATTGAAAGACATTGGGTGCTTTTCCAAATGCTTTGATATTACAACCTACCACAACGGTTTAGAGGGGATGTTCCGTGCTGTGGCTTTAAGTTTACATTCATCTTTCCTCCGACCAGAAGCAAACCATTTGTGATATACATTTACCAAGTTACTGCTGTTTTAATTGAATGGGACTTTGCATCGTCTTCTCGCTCTCCTCTTCCTCAGCCGCTGGTTAAACAGCGCTCGCTTCTCCGCGGCGCTAAATGCTGTAATTTCATTTGCTCGTGGGCCGTATAATGACGCAGTTATTAAAGTAATGTGGAGAGAGAGAGAGTGTGTGACAGCCACATCAGCGCTAACGTTCATAATGGAGCCGTACGGAGACATCAGAGGAGGAGGGACATTCAGCGCTAATGAGAAGAATCCAAATGTGAGAGGCATTTGGGCACGCTAATTAAGAGATCTTTAGAATGAAATAAATACAGTAATACAAATGATGTGGGTTTTTTCAATCGACTATCTATTTCAGATGAAAGTAAATAATACAAATATTCAGGGATGACATAAAACAAAACACTGTATCACTGATGTTTCAGTTTCTCCTGGGGGAGACTGACAGAAGCGCTGTCGTGACTACACACATGTACGCCAACAGTCCCTTTGACCACCATCATACATTCACACACACATCTTTCATCCTGGCCTATTGTACATGTTTTTAGTGGTAGGGGAAACCGGAGTACCCGGAGGAAACCCACGCAGACATGAGGAGAACATGCAAACTCCACACAGAAAGGCCCCGTCCAGGTGGGAATCGAACCCAGGACCTTCTAGCTGTGAAGCACGAGCGCTAACCGCTGCGCTAGCATACCATAGTTATTGGTGCTGAGGTAAAAACTAATGGGAATCTGTAATAAAGTTAAAGATGTCACAAATATTTCCGTGTGTGTCATGATTAATGTTATAATGTAGGTGTATGTTCAGTCAATATCTAAACAACATTAGCCCTATGCTCGTCTAATTAAGTAACTTTTCTGTTAAAGGCTTTTTGTTTCAAAGTGTGACTTTAGGGACTAGAATGTTCATTGTGATTAAAATTCAAAGTTTGCTAACACATTGGTCCCGTGAAGTCCTGATTCTTGGCAGGGATGAGTTCATAAAAACATTTCATTGCTGAGTTTTAAGCGTCGGTGCTACTTTTAGGTTTGCTAATCGCTAGTGTACACTGCCTAACCAAAAGTGTCCACCTGGACTAACTAACTGTTCTGATCTGGAGTTGCTGCAGTCGGTCAGATCTAGGTTCAGCAACACTATATGTCCAAAGAATGAGATCAGCTGAACATCCTGGATGACCAGGTATTTCCATCACTGGATTTCTTCTTCTCTAATGGCACGGGCATATTCCAAGATGAAAGGATGCAAGGATTCATCGGGCTCACATTGTGAAAGAGCGGTTCAGGGAGTGAGACTTAATTTTCACAGATGGATTGATCACCCAGAGTCCAGATCTTAACCCTATTGAGAATCTTTTGGGATGTGCTGGAGAACGCTCCGCACTGTGGTCACACTCTCCCAACATCAATACAAGGTCTTGGTAAAAAAAGAAAAGAAAAAAAAGAAAAAAGCCCCACTTTTGACATTACAAGGAGGGAAAGTAAAAATGGCTGTAGAAATGTACAGGAATAGCACTTTTCCAATGGACGCGGAACCTGCTTGTCTATGGTCCTCAGGGCGGGGAGCTGACATTGATGTAATACCACCCCCTGGTGGCCAGGGGCAACTCCAAGTGACACTTGGGAGCATTGATTCTAATGAGACTTCCAACCTCCCAAGAACGGCTTGAAAAGAGTTTTTCTTTTTCTAAAAATCGCTATGACCCATGTGACATTGTTGAAGTAGGTGAAATATTTTTAACCACGCTGGTTTTTGTTTATCAGCCCGAAAATTGGAAGCATTTTCCGAGCATTGACTGGCTCCAGAGCCTGTCAATCAAGCTCTGGAGCTCTGTGGAGGCTCCGCCCGCCCCGCGAGCGCAGGGCTTCCCGCCTTTTTGCCCTTTTAAGGAACAGGCTTCGAGGAGATAGAGCGGCCATTAAGTTTCACACACGACTCAGGAACCTTTACAATGAATGGGGCTGAATGGGACCACTCATCTTTATTATATTATATCTATGGACTTTCCCCAACTATTTGAACTTATATTACACCACATTTATGAGCTCCTGTTGCTGTGCATTTTTTTTTTTTTTTTTACAATTTTGACAGCAGCCCAAACTATCTGGATATTTTATTATTTTATTTATTTTGTATTTATTTATTTATTTGAGCAGTAAGTCTGCTCAAAGGGAGTGGGCCGAAGCAAAAAGCTTATAAGCGCCCACCCCAATATTTCATAAGTGACTATGTATAAGGAAAATACTCACTGCTATGAAGATAAAGCAGGAACAACAGGCTACAGAATTCTGAAAACATACTGGCTACAAATGTACTTATAATGTCTATGGGATTCTAGAAGTCTAGTCAACTTTATTTTGATTGCACATTTACGACTTATGTAAAGCCCAAAGAGCTTCACAATTTAATAGCACTGAAAGCAACACACAACAATAAAAGGATATAACGCAGTAAAAGGTTGACATTTGTTACCTTTTCTGGCCTATGCATCCAATTTCCAGAAATCTGAATCTCAGCTCAGTCATTCTCTCACCGTGTAATTTTGATAAGGCGGCGTGTGAAAGGTCTGAACAGCGCGAGTAATCAACAGTGAACTCGTCCGGGCGGCGTTTCCGGTCGATTGGCCCCGCTCTTGCACCTGTGTCCGCCGCAGTTCCAGGTCAGATCGAAGGAGCGCAGGTGGCAGCGGCCGCGTGAAAAGTCCAATTACCGACCTGACAAATGGCATCGACGTTCACTGAGATTTATCCAGCCGGAATAAGGCTGCGCAATCAGAGGTGCGAGAGGGGAATGTAGTTATCGTAATAATCATCATTTTTACATAAGTCTTATGCAGCGCCTTGGCCAGATATGGGGAAGTTTACAGACCTCTTTAACTCTTATTTCAGCATAAGGCAGTTCTGACTGTTCTTTTCTATCTATTGTTAAAACATTCTCCTACTTCACTTAATTTATAATCTGTGTAACAACTAACATCGGTAACAACAGTAAGACAACAGATATCTCAAACTATCATAAAGGTCCGCAGTATTTTATAGATCAGGGACTCACAAACCCTTTTTTTTTTGCTGCAACCCAAAATATTGCTATTCAAATACTTCTTTAGGATAGCAAAACATTCAGAATCAAGTTTAGAACACTTTTTTCATGTATTTAAATAGTGGATTTCACAGAGGATGTGTGCACTCTTAGAAATTAGAGGTCTTGTTGGAATTAATTAAAAATGTTATGTCAACCTTGTACACATAACCCTGTTAGTGAAATGTAAAACATCATTTTTGGATTTAATTAACAGGGTTATGTGTTACAAGATCCAACATTTATTTAGCTGTTTTAAAGGGGGGTATTATGTAAAATGGACTTTTTCCAGCTTTATATCATGTTATTATGTCATTCCCTCATTAAACACATGCCTGGAGTGTTGCCTTGGCTCATTCACATATTTTTGAGTAATCAGTAAAAACTTAGACGGCAGCCATTTTAGGTGTAGCTATGCCTCAGTCCTCCTAGGAACGCCCCCACCTCCTGGAGACGCCTCTGGACCTTTCGTCACCAGCCAAGCCACCAACCACTGCTCCTCAGCTCAGCAGAGCCCCCTCCCCACACAGTAGTGTTGTTTAGATGCCACAGCAGTGTGCTGAAGGGGGCGTGTCGGAAAGCTTCTTAAAGAGACAGAGGCCTATTTCAAGACGTTCAGTACAGCCATTTTGAGAGAGCAATTTTATTCAAGGCAGTTATTTTAATTTACTGCATATACAGACCAACAGAAGGTTACGTCATCATTGTAGTATGCTATAGACTGGTGCTATGAAAAAAGCATAATACCCCATCTTTAACCTAAAATTGTTTTTAAAAACAATGGTATTAATCTTTTCTTATATAGGCCAGGGGTGCTATCTATCTACAGTGGGAAGAAAAAGAGAGTACACCATGTGGAATTTCTTACATTTCTGCCAAAACTGGTTATAAAATGTGGTCTGATCTTTATTAAAATCACAAGAATGATTAAACAGTGTCTGCTTAAACTAATACCACCCAAACATTTACATTTGATCATATTGTTATTGGTCATAACATGTAAACATTCACAGGAGAGCGTGGAATAAGTAAGTACACCCCCTGAATCTCACTGAACTGCAGCAGTTTTGTAAAGAGGAATGGTCCAAGATTCATCCTGATCGTTGTGAGCGTCTGTTTACATGTTATGGCCAATAAAAATATGATAAAATGTAAATATTTGGGTGGTATTAGTTTAAGAAGACACTGTTTAATTATTCTTATAATCAGTGATTTTAATAAAGATCAGACCACATTTTATGACCAATTTAGGCAGAAATGTGAGAAATTCCACACAGTGTACTCACTTTTTTTCGCCCACTCTATCTATCTATCTATATCATTCGTCCTCTGTCCTGGTTGTTAGCCTATATTTTTATTTATTGGTTTATTTGGTCGGGACAGTGCATGTTAATGAACATACATGGGTCTCATGCATGTAAACAAGCCACACCGGATTGTAGCCTTGGGCTAATTTCCATCCGTCGTCCCCCATGCGCACTGTCAAACACACTCTCATTCATCCTGGCCTATTGTACATGTTTTTAGTGGTAGGGGTACCCGGAGGAAACCTACGCAGGCATGTGGAGAACATGCAAACTCCACACAGAAAGGCCCCGTCCAGGTGGGAATCGAACCCGGGACCTTCTAGCTGTGAAGCTATTTCTATCTGAATAGAAATTGAACCTCTCAAATGAAGATTACTTTCTTTCAAATGTATTTCTAATATAAAGAGAAAGAAGTGTATATGGCTGACCAGGCTACAAATTGAGGGAAAAATCTAAATCAAGGAATAACACAAGAATAACATTGTTATTTAGTGACTTGTACAAGTGTTGCAAAACATGCTCCTGTCTGCTTCCCGTAAAGTTTTGCTGCACTCAATCGTCTGTTGCTACGTAATGACATCACACACATACAGTACAGTACGTAAGCTCTATACCAGGAGTAGAGCAACGTCAGCATAGAACCTCTGACCCCCAAGATGATTTTGAGAAATATTATTACGCAAATCAGGAGATAAAATACACTTTAAAGTGCCCTAGAAATACTGAATGTACAGTCGGTTACTTCCTAGAGGACGCCCCTAACCCCCGTATTAGGACAGATATGATGAACAACACTGGGATTTGGAGAACGTGGGGCTTTACTTTCACCACAATTGGAAGATTCGGCCCTTGGAGTTTTGATAACTTGCCTACACATCGGTCTCCTACACACTACTATGCAATGGTCAGCAGGGAGACCAAACTACTTATGTTCTGTAAAGTATATCATGAATCTTCACCAATGATTTAGCAAGACCGTCAGAATATCGAGATTTTTGTTCCTTTGTCTCCGACACCCTTGTGGCGCCAATAATGGGTAGTTGCCCCCCTCCAGCAGCTCTTTCTTCCCCTCTCTTTCCCTCAACCCAAATACAGCGATAATTACTCCTAACACTATCCGCCCCAGTGCAGTGTCACACCAGGCGTTTTCACCCAAAGACACGGATTCAGACTTTCAAACCACGGCCGACCGCAGGGATGAAAGCCCTGATTGGTGTCATTAAAACTAGTTCACGGGATGAGGCGTGATCAAACTGACTGTGGTTTCTCCCGCATCGGGCCCAATCGCTCCCATTACGCATTTTGGCCGACTGTGGAGAGAACAGGAAGTCAGTTTGGAATAATGAATGCAATTTGACTGGGAAAAAGTACATTTCCAGTTAAGGCAAAGTTGCAGGGTCCTTTTGTGTATTGTGTAAAATCATGTATATTCTTTTTGCATACTGTATAAAACAGCTCCGTCTGTCTGAGCAGAGCGACAGCATATCCTATACTACTCCTGCAACTTTTATGAATCAACTACTCCAGTGGATAGATTAGCTAGAAGTGTATCTACAGGTTTAGCTCACTTGGATAGACTGTTGACTTTACGCCTGCCTCCTTTAACATCTCAGCTTTAATGTCCGAGTTTAAAATGACTCCAAACTCACCCTTTACGATGTTTATCTTATGACGTTTTGTCGAGCGTCGCCTCTGAGTTTCTCTCATCTTTCCCGCGCAAATCCATATTAAAAACGGACATGTTTGGTATCCACGTGTTGCAAGAAAGGTGACCGCGGTGGTTCTGTAATCCAAGTATGGTCGTTTCCTCTCTGGGAGACAATGGCTGTTTCCCAAAGCCTAGGTACCTTGCCTTGCCTTGGTGTTGAAGGCAGTGCCTCCAAACTCACTTCCTTCCAGTCCAAGGCTTTGGTCCTGCTTTGGTCCAAAAAGAGCTGCTAATGGAACACACTTCAAGAGTAAAGGAAGAATACTCTTGAAAAAGAGTATTCTTTTTCAAGAGTTAAACAGAAAGTTGTGTTTCATCCAGGGGAGAGGAGAGGATCTGCTGAGGAGGAGGGCTCTGTCGCCTTATAATTTAATTTTTACAGTAAACAGAGTACACGTAAACAAAAAATAAAAAGTAGTCAAAGATGATGAAACCGAGTGGAAAATCCAAACTAAAACCTGAAAGAACTAAAATAAAAAATTTAGATTTGAAAGTGCCTTATGTCAATTAAATTCAATGCCAAACAAACAAATCTGGTTGTTTGTTGCTCTCTTTAGCCGTAACATTTGCCTGAATGTTTGTATCATAGTTAACAAAACAAATTATTGATTCAAATTTTTAATTATTTACTTAAAAAAGACAAAAACCTGAAATTCATGAGGCTATTTGACCAAATCTTGACACAAACTTTTGCTTTTTTGCAATTAACATTTACACTGGCTGCAGAGCCAATAAACAAGTCAAAGCTTGTATTTTTTTTTCTTAAAAAGTGGAATTTAAGTGCTTTAACAAGTCACATAAGCCATCACCACCTTTCTTCTTTTTTCGTAAGAGCCATTGTGCATTATGGGTGATTTTGGCTGGAGCAAGGCAGCAAAGGCTACACTGGTGTATCCTTGGTATATTAGCCACATGCTAAGCAAAGGGAGGACACATGCCTCCGGATGACTTGAGCATTGGAACAGCACTTTGGCGGTGAGTGATGATGTGGCTGCCTGACCACGCCCACTTCAGACCAAGGCAAGGCAAGGTACCAGGGCTTTGGGAAACAGCCAATGATTTTTACTGCTTCGTTATCCCTTGTAAGTAGCTCATTTAAAAATGTATCTAGAGATCCAAAATTAAACCTGCCTCGATCCATTATTTTGATTTTGTCACTGGAAATATTGGCAATGTTGGCCATTTTTTTTACTTGCAATACATTCCCTTCTACATAAAGAAGACCAAGTGCGGCTGAAAAAGGAAGGCATTAGTGACCCAAGTGTAAAAAGGATGACTAAGATCTGTTTCATTTAACAGACTTTCTAGGTGAGCTAAACCTGTGACTATGAAAAGTGCTGGTCCAAATTATAACCTAACTTGCCACCACTGAGTATGGAGTGAATGAAAAAAACCTCCCTTTGCAAAGTGAAGTACTTGTGTCCTTGAAAAAAAAAGGATTACTGATATAACCCCATCCCATTCACAGATACGAAATTACTGGTTTAAAATTCACACTCTTGAAAAAGTCTTAATTCAGCCTCTTTTGTGCGCAAATCTGAGCAGGGGAAGGAAAAGACTTTGCACTTCAATGCTCTTGCTCATTACAGTATGTGTTGAATCGTTTCAGCTTTTTCTATTCTCAGCAAAGCCTTTCCTACATTCATTTTGAAGCAAACTCTTTGATACAAGGTCGATCAAATGTACTTACATACTTGCTAGTGTGATCGCAGGCCCTGTTACTATATTCTGAGTTTGGATGGATTAAACCAAAGTATGTACGGTGCCTTTAAAGTGTCAGTCGACCCGTCTCCCTGTAACCTGCTTGCAACAGAGGACATACCTGGATGAAGAAAGCATGTCATAATATTTTTTGTCAAACTTTATTTGGGGGGGGGGGTCATGGAGTGCCTAAGTAGAACGTCCTCGTCAAACTGGGATTGATGGCTGCCCCTGTTCAAACACAATGCTGAAGGACAGTGCCCAGAAATAACATTAGACCCGTCAACAGTGGCAGATGACGTACTTGCGCCTCCCTCAGCGTGATATATCTGTGGAGCAACAAAGATTTAGGACCTGCATTTCAAAAGGTCCTACTTTCTACACATAAACCAGATATGATACGATTAATTAAGGTAAGACATTGACAAAACATTGATTTTTCACGCAGTGGTTAACGTTGTTTTCTCCCGTAACATCTTAGTTTTAAGGTCAGAGTATAAGAAAAGATTAAACTTACCCTTTACGAAATAAATAACGTCGCTACTGTTAGATAGATAGATAGATAGATAGATAGATAGATAGATAGATAGATAGATAGATTATTTTTCATCGATTGCAGCGTTCAGACCGATGGATGCATTCCTCTTCATCATATTCCGGCACTTGAAGGTGAAGACGCCTACAATGGTTTTAAGCACTGCTCGCACATTTGGTAACTTCACAACCAAACTGCTATCCGTGGGTTTGAAGTGAATCGACATTACCATAGCAATAAACAAATGAACTTTTGAGCGGTCAAAAGTTCACAGAAAGGCATCTGAACAGAATAAAGTTAGGACAGAATGAAACCCATGCTACTAAGCTCTACAAGTTCTATTTAGGGCCTGTTCATTAGCTCATCAAAAAAACAAAAAAACAATTATAATTATTTAATGTGACTTTTGATTCAGAGTATTCCCCACGGCGGCCCTCCCTCCCATCTGCCACCATTTGAAACAGCGCTGCTTGTCTTTCGCTCCAGCACTGCCCAGGCGAGGATTGGGGAACTGCAATGATGGATTTTTAACGAGACAGAATCTTTGGGGGTTTTGTGAAGTTTGAAGAAAGAGTCGCTCAAAGGATTCGCTCATTTTCATACTGACGCCATACCTGCTTATTAACTTGTAGCCCAGTATATTGTCTTTGCTGGCGTTTGCAGTTTGCAGACATTGTGCCACATTTCATCCAATAAATACAATCGTTTATTTAAGGCGAGACACTATAGATATGAGAAATATATATTGTAAATGGTCACATTGTAAATGCTTTCTACCTGCTTTAGTCACTAAAAGTGCTTTATATCAAGGATCCACTCAACAGTGTATGCAGACACTGGAGGCAAAGTGGGTGAAGTGTCTTGCCTAAGGACACTTTGACAGTGTGCACCTGCTGTCTGGGATCATGGGTGATTTCTTTGAATTCCCAATGGGTGTGAAGCGTATTAACCAATCAGAAAAGCCGAACAAAACGCAGGCGGCATATTTTGTAAACAAGGAAGTTAATAGTTTTACAATGGCACTGGCCAGAAGAGCGGAGACATGTGGACGATCTGTCGTTTTTGCCACAAAAACTGAGGAACACGAGGGGCCAGATCTTGTGCCTGGCGCAAGAACAGCAAGCTTCAAGCACTATGGTTATCTTCCATGTGGCGCAGCTGTTGCGCTATGTGCCTGCGGCACTTGCGAGAGGATTACAGCAGCACTGACAGCGGTTCTCTGATGGCAGCCTCACATTAATTTCCTCGTTTACATCGCACTGCCTTAAGCATTATAGCTCTCACAGATCAAGCTAAAAACTTAATTAACCCCATCAAGAACTAAACAATGTTTGTGTCCTGAGAGAAAGAGATGTAGCTACAGCTGGTCCCGCTGTGGCGCTCGGCCATTCACCTGACCAAAACAAAAGCACATGTTCACCCCCACCCCACGGAGTCTGGTTAGAGGAAGAAGGCTGTTGTACATAACATCACCATTGGCCATGGGTGTTTCTCCATCCAGATTTTAAATGCTGGAACATTCAACATGAATGCTTAATGGCTGTTTCAATTAATGTAAATTACATTTGGAACAGGACAACACTACTTTGGCTAGATGGAAACAAGAAGAAATTCCTGTTGGAGAAGACTAATCATCAACGCAGGTACATTCTTGTTTACTAGTGGTTAATTCGGTTCCTGTCGTGATTGTGGATCAATATAAAACTTTTTGAGATTGGATTAGCAAAGTTCCAGACGGTCCTGCTTTTGAACAGAGCAGGACCGTCTCGAGAGAGCAGGAGTGGATGGCTGGCCAGGCAACTCAAATGCATGTTCCGCAGTGTTAAGAAAGCCGGTCCAAAGATCCGATATTGTCACTTCCCTTCACTTGGGAGCTTTGGACCGCTACTAACTTTGTCTCCTCTGACTTTCTGCTGTGACTTCTAACACACTTTTCCACTCCGTCCGTCCCAAATCCGCTCCGCTGCTGGACCCGGATTGATTTTGCGTTTTCCGGAGATAAATCCATGTCATGTGCTTCATGTCACCGGCCCCAGCCCCCCTGTCTTTTGGCCCGGTAGACCCCATTCATCAAGCGGTGGAAGCTAATGCGGTTGTTACTGAGCGCGTCCGACCTTTGTCCGACCTCTCGCAACCAGACGCAGCACTGCAAAGTAATGATTTCAATTTGCTCTACAGTCTCGGCGGAGCAGTCTTTGCAGGATTGCATTGACCTGATATTATTAAACCAAGGCGTGTATACGACTAAAGGAGTGGCGCACGGGTTCAGTTAGAGCAAGGTCTAGTGGCTTAGAGAAACTCGAGTTGAATTTACCTTCCTATCGCGGTGAGTGACGTGTCCCAACTCCAAAACTCTGAGCTAGTTCAGCGTGTGATGTGAAGGACCTCAGGCCGACCTAGTCTCCATTTCAATCCTCTTTTTTGAGCATATTTCCTGGGAATGTTTCAGAATCTTGAAGGATGTTTGGTATATTACAGGCGAGGTCCGTCTCTCCCTCTGCCGCTGACTGTGCAGTAAAACCTCCATGTGACATTTTAAGGTGAGCCAATGCAGGTGAAAACAAAGATTTTTCACGCAGTGGTCAATGTCAATGTCAACTTTATTTATATAGCACATTTAAAAACAGCTACATCTGCCCAAAGTGCTGTACAACAAACATTATAAAGTGCAATTAATTCGTAAAAAGACATTTACAAGATACACAAACATGAAATGATAATAATACATGGGACCTGCTCAGCTTGTGTTGAAGGCCAGAGCAAAAAGGTGAGTTTTCAACAACGACTTAAAAACATGAATAGACTTTATCATTTTAACCTTCAACGGAAGGTTGTTCCAGAGTTCCATTTTGAGATTTATTTCTAGTTTTTGAACATTTTAGTTTTATTGTCAAATAAAAAAAAAAAAAAAAAAAAAATCTTACCCTTTGCGATGCTTATTTTTATGGCTGTTTTGCCGCTGGGCGAGACCCAGAAATAACTACAATAGGGCTGAAATGTATTTATTTTTACAGATTTTCTTTTTCACTTTTAAGTAGCTTATTGAAAAACTAGATGTCCAAAAAGTTGTAACTAATATACCATCAAAATAAAACCCATAATTGGTTCGATCCAATTTTTATACTTTGTTGCTGAAAATATTGGCAATTATGGCACTTTTTATGCATAAAAAGCGTAATTTTTATATGAAGTGACTTGCATTACATTTTTTTCCTCATATGACAGTAATCTACAGCTAAAGTTTCAATGTGATATCTCTAAAGTAAAATGTTCCCCTATTCACCAGCAGGGTCTCACCTTAAGATCAATACTCTTTGGTCGCACACATCAACCTCTCTGTATTCAGCCAGCAGAAAGACTCCAGAAATGGCTTTTCTATGGGATATTTGATGGTACCAAAACAAAAGCACATGTTTACATAATGCTGCTTAGCACTCCCCCTCCGAGCAAAACTGTATCGATGTATAGACCCTTTAATTGTTTGTAAACATTCCGGGCTTAGCTGGAGGCAGGAAGCTCGATTCCTATCTATTTCCATTGTAGCTGTTGTCATAGTAACGATAAACAAATGTCTAACTGTTTTTGGAAATATCAGATAAACCTTATTTTATCGTCTCAAATGTCATTCCTCTTGTTCTTGCACCTTAAGCCACAACAGGACCACATGTTTCAGCTGTAGTTTTACACTTAAAATCGCTAGTTTTAGTTTAATCTTATTTCTCTTGATCACTTCCTGCCTCCAGCTGATGTCACTGATGATGTCAGCAGTTAAAGGGTCTATATGTCAATACGATGTTGGACTAAAGGAGTAAGAACCGTGGCAAAATACAAAACAAAATATGAATTATTGGTCTTGTATTTTCCAAAAGCACATCATTTAGCGCCAAGTCTGTTACTCCTCCAGCAGTGCAGTTTGATACAGGCACGCTTTTAGTTCACGACTGATGCCTGAGCAGGTATTGAATTTAAATATAGCCTGAGTGCAGAGCTGTCAGTGGATCCCAGTGGAGGCAGGTGCTGTGTGCAATTTTTTTTTTAATTGAAACCGTTTTTTAAAGCGAAAAAATTAGGTTATGTGTGTAGCGTTTCGGATAAAAGTGTTACGAAACGTGCCCGATTTCCCCTTAACAACGTTCACAGAGAGGAGACGAGTTAAAGCTTTTTATACCACCGTGAATAAGCTGTGTGTAGCTACACCAGAGACCATTGGACTATTATAAAAATGGGCCGTTTTTTTTTTTGCATGTTCTCCCCATTCTTCTAGTTCCTCCAACGTGTTTCGAGAGCCAAAAGGGAACACTATGAGGATTAGAACACATATATTTGTCATATTTTCCCAAGTGCTTGCCTGGAGACCAGTGTTGTGTTCCGTGAGAATAGCAGCTTAATGTTAGCAAAACGAAGCTTCAGCCGTTTCCCCCCCAAAAAACAATGCAACTCTTGTCTGGAAACATGTGTGTGACAGAGGGGTAGACAGGTAAAATTAACACATAAAAGAAACTTAGGAATCAGGAAATTGCCCTTGCACTGTAGCACTTCCTGTCAGGATTTGATGATGTCATTATCTTATATGGAGGGGAGGAGCCTATACAATTCCATGGGTGTTTTGATAGAAATCTCCTAAGACATTTTTTTTATTTGTGCTTGGTCGTTATTTGGAAGTGATTGGATTCACAACCTGGTAATAATTCATGTGGCTGAAAGTACTTTCTATTGGCCAACATCAGACACGTATGTAGCAGAACGGGGTAGAATAAGAGTAATTTAACCTTAGTTTACTAGATGGTAATGCCAACAAACGCCACCCTAGGAATTTCACCTGGAGAATCTGAACAAGAGATGACAACCACAGGCACACAGGTTTGTTAAATTGATTGGGCGAAGGCAGCATTGTACACAAATATAAATAATCTATTTCTTTGGAAATGAGTCCAAAGACCATACATAAGGCACAGGAGCTGCCAAACCGCAGGGGAAGCGGCAGCAGGGGGTCCATCACCTCGCTTGATGAGCGGCCTGTGCCACGAGTAGTCCATATTCCCCCACAGTCCACTGCGACAGGAGTAGAACCGAATTTACATGAGTTCAGTAGCAGGAAGAAGGGGAAGTGGGCGTCTGGGCGAAACGCAAACCAGGAGTTGGAGCCCTTCCTAATCGAACTGTTCTGAAGTGATCCACATCGCTCCGCTCTTGTCCAGCTCAAGGTTCCCATTTGGGCCAGGAATCCACAATAAGGCTTGTATTCCAGCTACTCCTGACCATGGCAGTGAGAGATCTGAAGATGTTCCTCACAGGCTTCCCAAACGACATTGAGGGACTGGTCAAATGCAGAGAACAAATTTCTCTAAGTGGCCAATTAACCAAAACCGTTTTTCCTGCATATTCAATCTTTGTCCTTCTCATAAACACCCACAAAATCTAAATCAAAACGTCTGAGCATGTTTTCCTAATCTGTTTACATATGTCTAGCGGTGGGGCATGCTCCGAGCTATGGAGACTACGCAGAAAATAACTCCCTCAGCACTTAAATATCATCACTACAACTATACAGACCATTTTTCCACTTGCACCAGGGCCTTACAGGAATTGCATGTGCTCACTGAGTATATTGCCATTGTGTCATTTTGCAAGACATTTCTCCCATATGGCCTATGTGTAACAAGCTCAGCATCTTCACGCTCTCTTCTTGCACCTTAACACACAGGCTGCAAACTCTAAGACAGAGGTTGTGTTTTCTAATGAATGTAGGATAACACATTAGTGAAGTCGCATGGATGGATTCATGCCATGGATGGTTGGCCACACTGTCACAATTTTGTTTACCTCTTCTTCCTCATTGTTCTCAGAGAGTATGAGACAGATTCTGTTGATTCTGACTGTTCTGCTGTCGGAGAATCGCTGAATGCATAATAAAGAAATCGTTCAAAAATAAGGATGAAAAAGAATACGGATGCTCGTTCTATTAAAATCAAAATCATTGTTTTATTCCCTGAATTTACAATCTAAGACAGAAGCTATGGTACAAGGCTACATGATGCTCTGCAGTGGACGGCCAGCGGGTGAGAGAGAGGGGGGGCGTGGCTCGGTAGCTTCAGTTTATAGACACGGAGGTAGGCGGCTACTTGTTGAATAACCAATCAATGTCCTTGGGCTGCTTCTGCGCAATCTGACTCCATCTTATAACACACTGCCCCCCAGTGGATTCCATTAGTAAGGACAACAATACAACACTTCAAAGCACCCCAATAAGCACATATTACAATCAACACAGTTTCATATAATTAAAGCCTATTATAACAAAAACAGATATAGAAATAGCCAACAATCCTCCTTTCGATGTCTCTTAAGACATCGCAATCAGACTGAATATTTATCATGAAATTACTAATGAAATGCTAGTCGTTGCCTCTGTCCGTGCAGCTTCAGCGTCTGGGCTATATCATCATATATTCACCACTGGGGTGTGTTTTTTTTTTTTTTTTTTTTGGTGTGTTTTGTTTTGCACCTTTAATCATATTTAATCATTTTGGTCAACTATTCTCATAATTACAACCACTTACGTGCACCCACAGAGGCAAGGAACCAAATCAGAGTTCTGTAACAGAAACACAAAGAACAGACATTAAAAAAGTTACAAAAAAATTCTCATCAAGATCGCTCACCGTGAACCGGAGAACGACCATGCCAGCTAATTCTGTAAAATATGGCTGTACTCAAATTTAACTATTTAACTTGATTTATCTGTTGGAATGTTGTTGTCAATTGTATCTGGAAAATTCAGGGATATAAGCACACAGGTTTCATTGATCTTAAATTTGTAGAGAATAAACTCCTTTTTAGCTTCTGGTTTTCCACATTTGCACAGTTCTGTGTGCGCACAACAGAACTGCAACAAATGCCAAAAACAGAGCATTATAAAATGTATCTATATCTGAAACGTATGTCTTATATCGTAGTTTGCCATAAAATGTATCAATTTTTGTTTGTATTTTAGATGTATTTACCATATTTGCATTTGTTCTTTCCCGTGCCCAAAATAAGCCAAATTATAATCGTCCCATTACTAACACCTCCTTTTTGGACTGAGGAAAACTCAGTCCAACAAATTGTCATGGTAAACGTGTAAAAACAACCTTCCATCGATGAAACCTCTATCCCTTAACAGGAAACACAGCAAACCAGCTCAAAAGTTCACTGGAGATTAATACTTGCGGCATCTGCAAAAACTAACACAATACATATATCAACACAAAAGAAAAAATGAATAAAAACTAATAAATGTTAGGGCAAGTCCATGGAGATTCTATTTGGTTTTACTGAGTCACTGTGGTTCAACAGGGCGAGTGATAGGGGTGAGACCACTCGTCTGGTTTCTCTGGGACCTTGGCAACAGCGTATTAGGTCAGTCCATAACTCCAGAAACGATCAGACCAGCTCTGTTCAGTCCAATCGCGGCCCAGAATCATCAGGCAAGGTTGGCAAGGAGCATTCTCAGCAGCTCCCGGGAATGACAGCAGAGACTTCAGATTCTGGGTGAATAAACTTAAAAAACTAAATCAGTAAACATAGTTCCAATATAACATACAATCTTGTCAAAATCAGGGTCCTCTTTAGTCCCATGGGCAAAGAGGAGCCGGATCCAGGCATCAATCGGCCAGTAAAAAACTCATAAGAGTATCCTGTTGACTAAGCACCGAGAACAGCAAGGGGAAGGGCCAGAGCCCGATTCATTTCAGTCTAAGACCATTTAGGCAATTTATAATTATAGAGTTCTATTACTCCAACATAACAATGCCCTCTAAGGCTTCACATTTAAATTTTGTATTGAGGTATTCTAATTCTCTGAATTTAGTTGTAATTTTAAAGATAATTGATTAATTAGTAAATAAGCCAGCATCATCAGGTCTTAAGGACCACTATATATTTGGTGCATTTACTAAAAAAAAATTCAGTTAAGTGAAAATGATTCTCCACCATTGTGTCGTGGAATGAATTGGAATATTGGAAAAAAATTGATACAAGTCTAGCATTAACATCTAAAAAAATAAAAAAATAGGAAGACACAGATTAAGAGTACAGGAGATTTGAAAAATTCAAAAAATGTTACAAAACGTTTGTTTCACTCAGCACTTTGATCCTGGGGCCTAATTTTAGCCTGTTTGTCCAGGAGAGAGAGCAAATGAGAATCAAAACAAGACATTTCATATTATTGTGCCAATACAGGTGTAAACAATTTGCAGTCCCACCGTGTTTAACTTTTGCAATTTTGTTGGTTTAAGGGAACATTTACGTCCCTTCAAGTTAGCCTTAAAAGCTTCTCTATATACCAAATCTTAATTTGTCATAATAAATTGTTTGTAGCAGTTTACGGGTGATTAGGCGGTATGCAGAGATGATTTGTGGTGGGTCCAGTTCAAGCGTCAGCAACCATTGTCCTGCGAGACCATTAGGCTCTGGGATGGTGGCAGCTCACAGACCCTGTGGTTCTTCCAAGAAGCCCACTAGTATGGTGTCTGGTAGCATTCTTATAGTTCAGATGTGTTTCACCTGTCTGCACCAACATGCCAAGAGACTGTCTGTTCACTGACGACATGAGTTCTACCATGGCTGTACACCTACAGCCAGGAGCGTTGTCGTAACCGCCTCGTTCTCGAACGTTGCTGGTCCAATTTTGGTTCTGGATCTCGTCTGAAAACACCTTAACCACAATTATCATCAAAACCACCACAACCATAAATCGCTCCACATTTAGGTAAACTTTTTAGATTTTTCTTTATTAAATTTTGTTGCTTACTTTTTTAAGCTGCATCTTTAAAAGTTGCACTTAATTTTCTTTGCATTTTTAATTCAGCTTGCTCTCAGTTCTGGTCAATGGCGCACACCATATTATGTACCATAAATGTATTCATTAATTTATTACGTTTATTTGGTCTCCAAAAATAATAATTCAAAATTTTGCATATTGCTTCTTCATAACTTTTAGTAATGCATCCAAGATGGTGCATAAACAAAAATAAACTTTAAATGGATAACGGTCTGTACTCCAAATCAATGCATCAAAAGTTATAACCTATAAACACTTTTGCTCTCATTCCATGTCACCACAGTGGAGAGAGAGATTCTAATCTTTTAGTAACCTCTCTTTCAGGGGCCTAAAATGTTCTATTCACCACAGACACACAAAAATAAAAATTAAAACATAGCATTTATCACACATTAGTTAATTTTTGATATTTAAAAATAGCAATTTATGCTATTGAGACATAGCACTGCCTTCAGCAGAAATGTCTAAAAAAATATATAATAACTTCGTTATTATACATTCTGGATGTTTTCCCTTTTTCAGGAGGGGGAGCTATTTCCTCCACACCTCCTTTACATAGATGCCCGGATACAGAGACGATTGGCCACTCCTCAATGTATCAAGACCTCATGTTTAATAATTTCTCAGTTTTCTTTCTTTGCTCCATCCACACTAATGCAGACAGAGCAAATACAGCCTCTTTTTTTTATTTTTTTTTAAATTTTATACCCGTGTAACATCTCTAAACTTTAATATGCACAGATTTCTTCTGAGCAAGGAACTCCCTTATTTTATAACTTTCCGTCACTTGCAACCACCTTCATTTTTCACTTACACACACCTTATTAAATCGCAAACCACATTCAATGCCATTTCAGCATCCACCAAACACTTTTCAATACTTTCCAAATCTCTCTCTCTTGCCTCCACGCCACTCACAATCTGCTTTTCCGTTACACACAAATTTTCATTCAACCTCGTTTGTTCACACAAACTCCACACTCCACAATAAACACATATGACAACAACACAAGACAACAAGACACCAGAATTTCACAATAATCCCATCAACCACATGTACAAATATCTAACCTGGCCATACAAGAGCTCATTTGCATTTGGCCAGTAGAATATTCACAAATATCATAACATAATAACATAACCTGGCCAGTACTTCAACACTTAATTTGTTTCTTTTTTATTCTCCTCTTCTTTTATATACATTGGTTTTCTGAGGGCCACAAAACTCCCCAACGCGTAACCAAAAACGTCACAACAGGTGAACACGTCTGTTCAATCCTACCAGTCTACGGTGTGGCATTTAGGTCCGTCCTCTGACGCAAACCAAGGCAAAACACGTCCACCAAAACAATTTACCGAGATTATTAGCCAATTATAATCCCAAAACCTAAAAAGTGAAATCGCCGTCCACTTAAGAGTCATAGAGTTCGGAAATTCCACCCATCCGTGAAACAACACCCGAACTCCACTTACGACTCGGTGCGCCCGCATTTTCCTGCTTTTTATATATCATTTTCTAATGTTATAGTTTTTATTTTATTTTATGTTTTATATCACCAACAATCTAGGGCTGAGCAATGTAACATCAGACCGTCGTACGATCTCCAGAGCCATCTGCTCCGATTAACCTTTTACACAATAAAAGACACAGTATGTTATATTCTATTTTGTCACATCGCTCATCCCTACAACAACCAAACAAAACACAAAAACAAGACACAAACACACAAGACAAAAACAAGACAAAAACAAGACAAAAACAAGGCACCTCTCACCCTCCCTGCTGGCCGCCAAGATGACTTCAATTATACTTTAGTTGCTTTAACAAAATTACGTGTTCAGACAAAAAATGCTCCAAAAGCCTCAGATATAGGTTGAAAATACATTAAGAAATAAGAAAAAGAAAAAAAAATATGTTATTGGAATGTTAGGCTATTATTATTTAGTTTTTCCATGGGTGTTTGGATTTTCCTTATATTTATGTTTAATATTTAACAGCGAGTTCCACAGTTTATGAATCTGTGTTATGCTCAAAACAAAAGAAGCCAAAATCAATAAACGGACTGGATCCGTAAAAAACATGAACTCGGACTGGATTAACCAGATGGTCTATGGTGGTAACTCAAAAAACCCGAAATGGATTTGCGGAACGGATTTGGTTTAGCGGCCGTATCTAGTTACTACAACCATGCCGGCCATAATGACGGCCTACGGTACTACTTTGTAGATAAACCAATCAGCACAGCAGCAACAGAGAAAAAAAAACAGTGTTTGTTTTAATTCTCTTGGCTCATCCTTCCTTTCTATAATCTGACTGGATGTTTATTTATTTATTTATTGGTTTATTTGGTCGGGACAGTGCATGTTAATGTACTCAGAGCGTCTTGCTCAACCTCTCCACCTTTGAACCCTGCCCCCAGGGCTTCAAAGTAGAGACAAAGGAATGTCACACGTATATGTAAAACAGGCAGAGAGCTCCACTATCAGCTGCAACAGAACACAATCATTACCCGACATAGCTATAGTCACCACATCTAACAAAATAAAATATATATAGAGATGCTTCCACATTATTTAAAAATATCTCCACCTCAGACAATCGTCAAATAAAGCCTTCAACTACACAAAGCAGCATGGTCACACACTAAGCTATGCTTAACGCCCGGTTTTTAAATGCTTTTTATCAACTATGAGATGCTAGCGATCGCCAAGCTAACGCGGCTAATAGCTAACCAACAACATTTGAACAGGAAATAGACTTAAATACTAGGAACATTCTACACGATAAAACGTAACTAGACAGGTCTTATAGGCACATTTTTTGACGCTTTAAGGCGTACAGTCTGAACACTTACTAAATTAGTTAAGTTGCATTTTCTTAAGTTTCGTTTTTTTATTTTATTTCTTATTTTTAAATTTAGCGTGGTCTCAAAATCTCAAACACCATAAAACAGACGTACAAGGTTTTTTTTCTTTTATCATAGCCAATATGAACAAATTAAGGTATTTTTCTTACCTTGTGAGTCTGTTTTCTGGCGCGGGACCACACGTTTCTTTGTTCTGCAAAAACTCGGAGCCATCTCGTTTCTTTTTCAACCGAATATCACATTCAGGCGTCACCAATTAAAGAAATCGTTCAAAAATAAGGATGAAAAAGAATACGGATGCTCGTTCTATTAAAATCAAAATCATTGTTTTATTCCCTGAATTTACAATCTAAGACAGAAGCTATGGTACAAGGCTACATGATGCTCTGCAGTGGACGGCCAGCGGGTGAGAGAGAGGGGGGCGTGGCTCGGTAGCTTCAGTTTATAGACACGGAGGTAGGCGGCTACTTGTTGAATAACCAATCAATGTCCTTGGGCTGCTTCTGCGCAATCTGACTCCATCTTATAACACACTGCCCCCCAGTGGATTCCATTAGTAAGGACAACAATACAACACTTCAAAGCACCCCAATAAGCACATATTACAATCAACACAGTTTCATATAATTAAAGCCTATTATAACAAAAACAGATATAGAAATAGCCAACAATAAGCACTAGCTGTTCCAAACACTGGCCCTGATCTGCCTGTGTGTTTGTTTTACCTGTGGGTGCTCTGCTTGAGGAAATGCTGCTTCTAAACCTTGCATCTCTCAAAACACTATAGAGCTACACCATTGAGTCAATCAATCAATCTTTATTTATAGAGCGCTTTTCATATACAGGTGCATCGCAAAGTGCTTGACATTTAAAAAGACATTATAAACATTCTCGCCCGACAGACCCTCCCACCCTCCCTATACAGTTATTACAATACACACACACACACACACACACACACACACACACACACACACACACACACACCTATACACCTACACCCCCTACCCTTTACTCTACACTCACACTCACACACAGAATCAAGTACATAAGGCTGGGCACAGATGACCAAGGTGAGGAAGCCCCATCAGAGGAGCCGTCCTCCCCGGGAGCAGCAGACCAGCCGTGGCCGCCCGGGCACCGACACAAGGGTCCCCACAGGAGGGGCGGCAGAGACACCACACCTCCACCTGGGCACCCACAGGACAGCACCCACACAGCCACAGCCAGTCACCGCTCCTGAGGCAGAGGGCTCCTTCAGAGGAAACACTGGAGATTCTAAAAATATAAGTAAAAAGTTTAAAAAACAAAGTAAAAACCAGAAAGAAACCAGAAATAGATATCAAAATATCAATAAACATCAAGTTATCAAGATTAATAAATAGATAAATAAATAAATGGGACTCAAATAAATAAATAGATGTCAGCTAAAAGCTAAGCTAAAAAAGGTGGGTCTTGAGCCTGCTCTTAAAAATCTGAACATTCTCTGTGGTCCTGAGCACCTCCGGCAGGTCGTTCCAGAGGCGAGGGCCATAATATGTGACCAGCCACAGGAATGAAAGACACAAGTCGATTTTGGGGATTTTTAGATTTTCACAGATTATTAAAGTGTAGTCTCCAAGCTTTCCAACGATGTGTAACACATGGAAATCTGATAATATTTGGCGGTGTAGCGGTGATTTGAAGTTAACTCCAAAAAGCCCAAAGGCCTGAAAAACCTCTCCAAAGTGTTGGGCCATTCTCACCTCTCTGCTGTTGGGAGTGACAATAGGGCTCATTTACATCTCATTGGGATAAGCCACACCCCCTGTCAAACTCCCCCTCAAAGCAGTAAAGCACAGGTATCAAGTCATGCTGTATGAATACTTGTGCACTCCCCACTTTTCAAAAATAACAGAAGCATGTATCATTTTGTTTTCACTTCACAGTTGTCTGTTACTTGTGTGTGAACTTTCAGTAAAAAATTCAAAATAAAATCTTTATGTTTATGGTTGTAAACATGACATGTGACAGTGAAAATGCTGCCGCTAGTGATGTGAAGTTCGGTTCATTTTACTGACTCGAGTTAAAATGAATCACTCACCAAAGTGAATCAGGTGTTAAAATATTACAGTAGTATCATAGAGATCAAAAACGTAACCTCCACACATAATTAAATCCATTAATAATTGTTGTTTAATAAAAATTAAAAAAAAATACATGGTGATTGGATTGTAATTTGGTGCCATTTTAGACTGTAAAACTGGATAAAGTTATATTTTATGTAATCCATGATTTTGGCATTCAATTATATTTATCTGTTTTTCCAATACTCTGCCTGAATTGACCACTCCGCTTTATTTACTCTGCTTTAGCGCGAGGCTAGCTTAGCCGGGAGTTAGCAGTTGAGTCATTTGATTCATTTGATTCATACGTATCAGTGCCTTTGTTTGACGTGAACCTCAGAGTGATTCGTTCTCCCAGACCAGTTCAGTTCATACGAGTCACTCACTCACACAGAGCAGCATAGGACTTCTGAGTGCAATAACTCTAGTTTTTTACAGAAATATTCAACCTAATTTAACATCAATAATGTTCGAGTTGTAGAGGGGTTTTTTTTGGTCAAAAGAAACGACTTTCTTCAACCCAGTTAGCGGCTCTGTGGGAGAACGAGAGTTACGAGACGAGTCAGCGTCATATAGTGTGCTGAATGAGATGAACGATTCGTTCAGAGCTGAACGACACGAAGGGGAGCGGGAAGGGGCTGATCCAGAACCGAGTCGTTCACTGCTCGTACGGCTCGTAGAGCAGGCGCGGGCAGGCAGGAGGGAGGACGTTAGGGGGAAATAGTTATTAGTTGTGAACAATAAGCTTTTGGTTTCTGTGCTCAAACGAGCTACACACACATAATATTAGTGTGCCATTCATTGGGACTACAAAACGCAGTCCAGGGATCGCAGTTTAGAAAGCAGTGGGTGGGCGAGTTAGTGAACGAGTTAATGGAGGCGGGGAATCACGACTCCTGAGTCAGTAAAGTGAATCTCGAGTTTTGAACGATTCGTTCACGAATCGCACATCACTAGCTGCGCGCTTCCCTCCCTCCCTGTGTCCGCTCCAGCTTTAGACTGAGAGAGTTACAGACTCCGGACATAACTTTCGTTATAAACTTTAGAAAAGACTCCTGTACTACTTTAGTAATGCACATACAGGAGAGAAAAGGCCGACATCGCGACGTATCGCCGCGCGCAGTTCCAGATTGTTTATTTCACAACAAAAAAACATTGTAACTTATCTGGCCATAAAACCGAAAATATGAAGCGGATCTCTCTCAAATAAGAAGTGGCTGAAAGCTAGGGATGCGCTGACTGCATTTATGGAGTAGTTTAAGTTTGTAGAGATCTTGATTTTGTGTAAATAGCAGGTTAATTCCTCGTGACTAGATCATTGTCTCGCATGCTAACACCGGCATGTTAGCTAAGAGCAGCACAGCACACATGGGCACGGCGGCCACCACACCAGCGATAAAAAAAACAATCTTTCACTCACCCGTCTGAAGTAACCGTTGCCTTTTGCTCAGAAAAACTCGTCGTAAATCCATTTTAAAGCGTAAGTAGCGCCGGCCTCAGATATTATAGTAGATCCATGTCTGAGTCTGAGAGCCACACAGGCGAAGCTTAGAGTCCTGAAGCCACACACGCACAATGACACGCCCCCACGGCATGCGCTATTTCTCTGACAAAACAAGACTTTTTCAACCTGTAAACTGATGGACAATAGGCTTATGTATAAAACAGCCTTTTTTGCGTGGCATTTGTTTGCTAAAGCATGTGTCAACAACACAACTGAAAGCAGCTCTGCTTCTCCTCCTCCGCGGTGTTTACTCAGTATGTAAATAAACACAGACAAAGTCACGCCCCTACTGCACGCTCCGAAACCCACCTCAAACTAGTCATTTTGAACCTAAAAGTTTACGCTTTTAAATATACTAATACTGCTAGCTTAAACATGGAGAGGCTACTTCGTGACTTCAACTGAACCAATCTGCACAAAAGTGAAAATCACCAATTTCCCCCAAAAAATCTTTGTTTGCTTTTTTCTCGAGACACGGGCTGCCGACTTGTGTCTTTGGAATCCATGACGGGTCACATATTGGAAAGACGCCTCACCGTGAGTCTTTCTGTTGACTTTAGGAATAACTAGGAGACCCCTGCCGGAGGAGCGAAGGGGCCGTGAAGGTTCATAAGGTAAAAGTATTTCTGAAAGATTAGAAGGACCAAGACCATTAAGACATTTAAAAACCATTAAAAGAACTTTAAAATCGATCCTGAAACACACGGGGAGCCAATGCAGCGACTCTAAAACCGGTGTAATGTGGTCCCGCCTCCTGGTCTTTGTCAGGACACGAGCTGCTGAATTTTGTAAAAGTTGTAAACCTGAGATACTCTTTTTGTGAAGACCAGAAAGCAGGGCATTACAGTAGTCGATACGACTGGTGATAAAAGCATGCATTAGCGTCTCCGTCTTGGCCCGAGAGAGAATGGGGCGGACTCTGGCTATGTTCTTTAGATGGTAAAAACCTATCTTTGTGATATTCTTAATGTGTGGAATTAAAGTGAGCTCAGAGTCAAAAATCACACCCAGGTTCTTCACCTGTGAGGAAGGATTAAAAGATAATGACTGTAGTTTGGGTAAAAGTTTCTCTCTCTGGGCCTCAGGACCAATGACTAAAACTTCAGTTTTGTCCTGGTTAAGCTGGAGAAAGTTTTCTGCCATCCAGGATTTGATATCTAAAATGCAGTTAAAAAGTGCATCCATTGGCCTGGTGTCATCAGGAGACATGGAGATGTACAACTGTGTATCATCAGCGTAACTATGAAAGTTGACTCCATGTCTCCTGATGACATCACCAAGAGGGAACATATACAGGTTAAAAAGCACTGGGCCTAAAATCGAACCCTGGGGCACACCACATGTAATTTTATGGACCTTAGAGGAGCAGGTATCCACACTCACCATGAATGTCCTGTCTGTGAGGTAGGATGTAAACCATTTGTGGACAGCACCAGAGAGGCCGATGTGTTTTAAACGAGTTAAAAGAATAGTGTGGTCGACTGTATCAAAGGCAGCGCTCAGATACTGTAGAACCAACAATGTCAACGTTTGTGAATCATAAGTTAATCTAAAATCATTTAAAATCTTTAAAAGGGCCGTCTCGGTGCTCTGGTTTACCCTAAAGCCAGACTGAAATTTTTCAAGGACATTATGTGCATTTATAAAATCACTAAGTTGGGTAAAAACAAGTTTTTCTAAAAGCTTGCTTAAAAATGGTAAGTTGGATATCGGTATAAAATTGTTAAAATCATTAAAATCTAAATTGCTCTTCTTCAGCAGGGGCCTCACCGCCGCCCCTTTAAAGGCAGCAGGGAAGACCCCCGTCTGAAGAGGGAGAGTATAAAGAGTGAACAAATAATAGATGAAATTGTAACGTGACCAAAGGAGTCATTTATCAAGACCGGTACTAAATAGGGAGTGCAAGCTACAATGGCGTATAGAGCCTGGACTGTTGAGCTTCATTAGGGTACAAGGTGTATGTAGTTGAGAGACTGCTGCGTGAGTTCAGTTCAGTTCAATTAAATTCAAGTTTATTTGTATAGCACATTTAAAACAACTACAGTCGACCAAAGTGCTTTACAATAATAACAGGTCACATAGAAATATAATACAAGTAAAAGGTAACAGGCCAAGATACAGTACACTCAGCTAGGTAGAAGGCCAGGGAGAAGAGGTGTGTTTTCAGTCTGGACTTGAACTGTTCCACAGACTGAGAGGACCTGACAGACAAAGGAAGACTGTTCCATAGTCGGGATGCGTGGATGGATGTAGTATAAAGTCGCCACAGCTCACTCAAATAAGGCGGGCCCAAGGAGTGGAGACATTTAAAAACAATCAACATAACCTTAAATTGAACACGAAAGCTGACAGGGAGCCAGTGTAAAGGTGCGTACACACCTAACCGCACAGGCTGCTTCTATTTTGACGCTTGAAAGGCTTGCGGTCAGACGCTCGTATGTATTCACCTCAGGCGGAGGCACTGCTGCGCGATTCTGTAGAAGCAGTTGCTGCTAAGCATTAAGATATGAATGAAAACGGTTTCCTGATTCTTTGTTTGTACTTTGGTGACAGTGGAATAGTTTAGCCTACCTATATCTCTGACACTTGAGGCAAATCTCGCCTCTCTCCCTCTCTCAGATATGATTTCAATGTGGGCTGGTTTGAGTGTGTACCTGTCTGTCCAGCGATCATGTCATGATAAAATCCCCTTTTAAACATGTTTGTAATCCAGATTAAATGCAATTAAATGCGCCCACGTTCGTGTTTTCACAAGTTTATTGAAGCTATGATTCCTCTGATCCGAATGCCTGGGCTCGGGAAAGGCATTTCAAACCACAGCTCCTGATCCGATTGTCATAAATACCTCCTCTTTTCAGACGGTGTCTCCATTTCACTTGTGTCTTCATGACACAAATGAAGAGGTAGTTATGTTGCTCCAAATTCAGATAATCAATCAATTAATCCTGAATGTGTGTTTGGACTCCTCCTGCCTCCTCACAGCGCGTCCACGCCGCTCTGAACAGCTGGCGCTACTGATGGACACCGCTCCAACGCACCTGCCGCCGCGCGCACTTACATTGACAATACACAGGAATCAACCGCACCTGCCGTGTGAACCGCGTTTGGTGTGTAGGCACCTTAAGGAGCACAAAACAGGAGTGATGTTCTCGCCCCTCTTTGTATTGGTCAGGAGGCGGTCTGCAGCATTTTGTACACTCTGCAGGAAGCGCTGGTCCGGTCCAAAATAGAAAGCCAGACGCGATGTTACAAATGCATGGATATCCTTTTCAAAATCATGTCGAGGAAGGTAAACTAAGTTTGGCCAGAGTCCACAGCTGAAAGAAGCTGGACTTGATGACAGAGTTGATATGTTTGTCAAATTTAAACAATGGGTCAACCATCACCCAGAGGTTCCTCACACCAGTTCAGGTATTGATATTGTAAACCAAGTGTTGTTAAAGTGGACATATGCAAAATCGACTTTCTTGAGGTTTAAACCATATTTTAATGTTGTTCCCTCGTCAAAGACAGACCTGGAGTAGTATTTCACAACATTCATGCAGTTTTGAGCTAAAAACTGTGGCCTGTTCCTTTTAAAGTTTTTATTAAAGAATATTATTCCTATAGCTGCCAGCAGGAGGGGCCCCAGTCAAGATTTTTTTTACCAGCTTATTCGCCTGCATATCATTGTTACTATTTAATACTTATTACAGAGACATATTTTAAAATTATAAAATGTAAAAAAAAATATCAAAGCTGAGGCACCCAAAATAAGGTTTTCAAGTCTATTTTTAAGCTCCATATGCATGACATGTCTTTAAAGTACTGGTATTTAAAAAAAAAAAACGATACCCAGCCCTATTGTTTGGTTTAACAACAATTATACTGTGCTTTTCCTTAAATCCATCTTAAAATAATCAGTTCAGATTGCTAAAGCATCCATCATATATAGACTCCTTGCATGTTCCAGCCGCAGAGCCATGCTGTTGACACACTGGGGTAAATGATTAGATTAATTTGAAAGGGATTCCATACAAATGAGGGGTTAGAATAGCATCAGTTTGCTGCAGCTAATGAGACTCCTATATTTAGTCAAAATTAAATGCTATGATAATTAGCATAGTTACAACTGCACTCAAACTTGCTCCCCTGTCCCCCATCGGCTTACTAAAAGTCCTATCTATAGAGCTCTTTTATTCAGCGGACTCTGGGACATGTCACAGCCTCCTCAGCCTCTCGTCTTCACCCAGACCAGACGCCCTGTTCGCCGCGGCGCTTGGCCCCAGCGCGCCCTCTTTGTTCGGAAGAGCAGGCGCCTCGCTGACAGGCGCTAACGCACATATAGTGAATGAGGCGGCGCTGGCGCGGTCCAGCTCTCACATGCAGAGACTCCAATGATAAAGAAATAATGGGCTGCGCCACTGGCAGGAAGTCACCGAAAGTAACTCTCGAACAAGCTGCACAGACAGAGAGAGACGAGAGGCTTGTTAGGCCACAGTCTGTCAATCACAAAGTTTTGAGACTTAATCAGAGCACTCCAGCTCCACTCTGCTCCGTATCGTTAAGAGGAGAGTGTGGAGTCGAGGTGTAAGAAATAAGTCACAGGGTGCAGGGTGGCAGTTCTCAGTCTGTGGTGCAGGAGTGACGAATGGTACTTGGGCTTGTATTAGTGGCGCTCAGCAACTGACAAATAGCTTAAACAAGACCTGGCTCACTTGCATAGGATGTAGAAGAGTGATGGACTACTTGAGTATAGCTTCCTCCATAGCGTTCAGCTAAGTATAACGAAAGAAAAAATAGGAGGAGACAAACAACAATGACAATGTTTAACAATGACTTAAAGGGCACCACAGACGAAACCGCCAGGCCCATCACCTTTCACAGGACAAACTTCATAGACAAACTTCATACAGTAGATAGATAGATAGATAGATACGTAGTTTTATTGGTCATTTAACAACATAAGAACAAAATTACGTTTCACACGTACCCAACAATTTAGTGCAATGTAAACTTAATTGAAGGTTAATTAAATCATAAGTCCGTATGTGGCAGTATGGGTTCGCTAGTCCCGGGCTCGCCTATAAAGGGCGTTGCTTTCCCATCCTTGCCCCTCTCTGACCTGTCCCCCCTAGCCCGTTCACTTTCTGCATCAAATCTGAAGCTGAAGATTTCACTGAGCGCCCACCATCAGCGTGATAGTCTAATCTACTGCCTGCTTTAAGAAACACAAGATCGAGCCCAAAGAGGCAAACATGTTTTCAAGAAAAGTCCATTGCAGCAAGTCACTCGCGGAGCCTGCCCCATTACCATTAAGGCTTCAGCAGTTGACAGCGATGCTATGTTCATATTTTTCACAGTCTATCATCAATTTGAGCTGTTGTTTGTATCTGGTTAAGTTTTGACAAAGTTCAGTCCTCGTTTAGACTTGGGATGTGATGTTCATGCTCTTGTGAACAGGACTTTAATGTTAACGTTCCCACTGGATCTTGATTTTTCACTTAATAATATAGAGATTTATCCTAAACAAGCCAAAAAAGCACAACAGCATTAGGCAACACAAGCGAAAGTTATAGTCTCTTTTAACCCTTACTGTATGTTATCCTATGTACATTTTTGTACATTTTGCATGATTTTTTTTTTCATTTCCTGACCATTTTGTCTGTGTGGCAGCTCGAGACGTGGGTTTTGGCAGAAAATGTTCTATCAAGCCAAATTTTCCGAATCCAGTGTTTGTTTTTCTCTCATGTCTTTTATATTGGAGATCTGCATTTTCTATACATTCGTTATCCTAGTGTACAAAAATGTACACGCTTTTCAAACTGCTATAAAAAACACATACTTTCATCTTTTTTCAAAAAATTTTCACAAATTTGAAGATTCACTTCTCACCTTCACAAAACTACCAAACATGTTTATTTTGGGTTTTTAACCCTTTATATGCCAGTTTCAAAACAAAAACTTTGACGTTTGTGTTACAAAACAACATAAAAACCTCATTATCTTTATAATACTGAATAGTACAGAGCTGAGGCTTTGGTGGACTTTAGGGCCTTGGATGTGTCAAAGTTGAGCCAAAAATTGATTTGAAGCATTTGTAGTTTTTCTGTAGTGGACGATTCTTTATTTGAAAATGGGAGCGACTGAAACAGCCCCATTGACTTCCATTATAAACACATGTTTTTCTTTGCTCTTCCAGAGCCGTTTAAAACTTCACTTTTTACAATGTCAGCATTTCATTTGGAAGAAAAAGAATGAATTTGAACATTTTTACTGAATTTCATCAGATTAGACCTCATTCCCATTGTTGGCACATGAATAAAATCACTGTATTTTTTCCTATTGAATATAATGGAAATAAGGCATTTCCAATGGACTTTACCCTGAAAACTTCCATTTTTAAATCTCATTGAAATACGGCATAAAATCACTCAATCTGTGACATCAGGGTTTCATTTGGAAGAAAATTAGTGAAATTTGACATTTTTACAGTATTTCATAAATTTAAACATTTTTTGACAGTTGGCCAGTGTTGTTTCATATTCGACAGTTTGTAAACTGTGTTTATGTGATAACAGGAGCGCGGTGGGCGGAGCCTAAACTAATTTTTGAGTTTTTTTGTGCAAAAATATGAATTGGCAGCTCAAAGTGACCTCAACACACAAAATAACGTTAAGAGGAGAGTGTGGAGTCGAGGTGTAAGAAGTAAGTCACAGGGTGCAGGGTGCAGTGTGGCAGTTCTCAGTCTGTGGTGCAGGAGTGACGAATGGTACTTGGGCTTGTATTAGTGGCGCTCAGCAACTGACAAATAGCTTAAACAAGACCTGGCTCACTTGCATAGGATGTAGAAGAGTGATGGACTACTTGAGTATAGCTTCCTCCATAGCGTTCAGCTAAGTATAACGAAAGAAAAAAATAGGAGGAGACAAACAACAATGACAATGTTTAACAATGACTTAAAGGGCACCACAGACGAAACCGCCAGGCCCATCACCTTTCACAGGACAAACTTCATAGACAAACTTCATACAGTAGATAGATAGATAGATAGATACGTAGTTTTATTGGTCATTTAACAACATAAGAACAAAATTACGTTTCACACGTACCCAACAATTTAGTGCAATGTAAACTTAATTGAAGGTTAATTAAATCATAAGTCCGTATGTGGCAGTATGGGTTCGCTAGTCCCGGGCTCGCCTATAAAGGGCGTTGCTTTCCCATCCTTGCCCCTCTCTGACCTGTCCCCCCTAGCCCGTTCACTTTCTGCATCAAATCTGAAGCTGAAGATTTCACTGAGCGCCCACCATCAGCGTGATAGTCTAATCTACTGCCTGCTTTAAGAAACACAAGATCGAGCCCAAAGAGGCAAACATGTTTTCAAGAAAAGTCCATTGCAGCAAGTCACTCGCGGAGCCTGCCCCATTACCATTAAGGCTTCAGCAGTTGACAGCGATGCTATGTTCATATTTTTCACAGTCTATCATCAATTTGAGCTGTTGTTTGTATCTGGTTAAGTTTTGACAAAGTTCAGTCCTCGTTTAGACTTGGGATGTGATGTTCATGCTCTTGTGAACAGGACTTTAATGTTAACGTTCCCACTGGATCTTGATTTTTCACTTAATAATATAGAGATTTATCCTAAACAAGCCAAAAAAGCACAACAGCATTAGGCAACACAAGCGAAAGTTATAGTCTCTTTTAACCCTTACTGTATGTTATCCTATGTACATTTTTGTACATTTTGCATGATTTTTTTTTCATTTCCTGACCATTTTGTCTGTGTGGCAGCTCGAGACGTGGGTTTTGGCAGAAAATGTTCTATCAAGCCAAATTTTCCGAATCCAGTGTTTGTTTTTCTCTCATGTCTTTTATATTGGAGATCTGCATTTCTATACATTCGTTATCCTAGTGTACAAAAATGTACACGCTTTTCAAACTGCTATAAAAACCACATACTTTCATCTTTTTTCAAAAATTTTTCACAAATTTGAAGATTCACTTCTCACCTTCACAAAACTACCAAACATGTTTATTTTGGGTTTTTAACCCTTTATATGCCAGTTTCAAAACAAAAACTTTGACGTTTGTGTTACAAAACAACATAAAAACCTCATTATCTTTATAATACTGAATAGTACAGAGCTGAGGCTTTGGTGGACTTTAGGGCCTTGGATGTGTCAAAGTTGAGCCAAAAATTGATTTGAAGCATTTGTAGTTTTTCTGTAGTGGACGATTCTTTATTTGAAAATGGGAGCGACTGAAACAGCCCCATTGACTTCCATTATAAACACATGTTTTTCTTTGCTCTTCCAGAGCCGTTTAAAACTTCACTTTTTACAATGTCAGCATTTCATTTGGAAGAAAAAGAATGAATTTGAACATTTTTACTGAATTTCATCAGATTAGACCTCATTCCCATTGTTGGCACATGAATAAAATCACTGTATTTTTTCCTATTGAATATAATGGAAATAAGGCATTTCCAATGGACTTTACCCTGAAAACTTCCATTTTTAAATCTCATTGAAATACGGCATAAAATCACTCAATCTGTGACATCAGGGTTTCATTTGGAAGAAAATTAGTGAAATTTGACATTTTACAGTATTTCATAAATTTAAACATTTTTTGACAGTTGGCCAGTGTTGTTTCATATTCGACAGTTTGTAAACTGTGTTTATGTGATAACAGGAGCGCGGTGGGCGGAGCCTAAACTAATTTTTGAGTTTTTTTGTGCAAAAATATGAATTAGCAGCTCAAAGTGACCTCAACACACAAAATAACCTGGACAAAGACCTGCAGTCTGGATTTATTCATGTGTTTCCCTCAGGTTTACAAACATGGGCCTCATTTTCCAAACAGAGACTTTTCTGCTTCAAAACTAACCACTGATTGTGACGCTCTCCACTGAGCTTTTTTGGTGTCTAAGATTTCTAAACTGTAAAAATCTTCACACTAAACATTATTGTCGATAAATCACTTTTAATTTTAAAATTATTCATATATTTTATAGGAAACACAAAGGCAAACAAATCCTATAGTTTCTCCCTCGGCCCCAGCTTCAGTATAAGCTGACTGAAGATACATGCATCTGTGTACAATGTTAGAAAAGTGGAACATTCTGAAATGCAGTGGAAATGTCAAATTCAACTCCTTTTCTTCAAAATGAAATGCTGACATCACAGATATGTGACTTTTTTCCTCTATTGCAGTGAGATTTAAAATCTGAAGTTTTATGTCAGAAAAGTCCCAGGTTCTGCCATGGCCCCATTATATTCTAATGGGAAAATACCACAATTTCATTCATCTGCCAACAATAGGAAAAAAGTCCAAACTGAAAAAATACAGTCAAAATGTTAAATCTGACTCTTGTTCTTCAAAATGAAATGCTGACATTATAAAATATATGACTTTTATATGGTGATAGGAGAGCAAAGAAAATTGGAAGTCATGAATTTCTTTATAATGGAAGTCAATGGAGACAAGAACATTTTGACATAAAGAATCATCCACTACAGAAAAACTATAAATGCATCAAATCAATTTTTGGCTCAACTTTGACACATCCAAGGCTCTAAAATCCACCAAAGCCTCAGCTCTGTACTATTCATTATTATAAAGATAATGAGGTTTTTATGTTGTTCTGTAACACAAACTTCAAAGTTTTTGTTTTCAAACAGGCAAACAAAGGGTTAAAATCCCCAAATAAACAACATGTTTGGTAGTTTTGTGAAGGTGAGAAGTGATTCTTCAAATTTGTGAAAAAGTTTGAAAAAAGATGGAAGTATGTGGTTTTTATAGCAGTTTGAAAAGCGTGTACATTTTTGTACACTAGGGTAACGAACGTAAGAAAATTAAAGGATGACACAATTAATTGTGACACAACATTTTAATCAACATACACGCTTTTCAAAAAGGTTCTAATCAGACCCTAATCTCAAAACGTAGCTAAACAACAAAGGACTGAAGTTAAAGAATTTGTTAAAAAAAATATTAGTCATGTTTGTAAGTCTGAAGCACCATATCTTTTCCGATGTCGCCGTGTCGTAAATGTGTATTAGTTGTTGTGATAAACCAGCTGAGCCGACTCACGGCAGTCCTGCAATATTCCGATCCACAGTGGATTTGAGCCATAGACATAATAAATAGTGGACTCCTTCTGCTCACTCCTCCCCGTTTATGTTAATGACAATCATTTGAGGGGGAGTCCATGATGGATTTACAGAGTCCTCCTACCCTGCTTCGACCGAGCATGTTCCTAAAAAGGGCGGGGTCTTCACTGTAGACTCGGACCTTGCCGGGCGTGTAGTTTGGTCGTAACCGAGCCTTTAGCTCTGATGCTAACGGCCTGTCAATCAAAGTCAGGCCCTAATTAATAGAAAAGAATTCTAAAATGTATCTTACAAAAACTCGCCTGGTATCTAACCCAGCCTTATCACAGGAGCAATATATAGCTGTAGAAAGTTTAACATGATTGGAAACCAGTCAAAATAGTTGTAAAGAGCAATGCTTTCTAGTGCAAAACTAGCTTTTTTGCCGCTATTAGATGGAGGTACTGCAGCAATGGTTGCCAACAGCAGGCCCCTGCATGGTGGTCACAAAACCGTGCTACCCACAGCCATTGGTTTGAGCCCGATCAATCAATCCAATTTTAATCTAATCGCAAATTTAATGAAGGTTGATCTCGATAATCACGTGGTCCGTTTTTAATCGACAGGAGAATTGGCCAGTCCTGTCGCATTCTGGAAAAAAATTATGGATGGTGCAATGCTGCAGCGCCTGTCAGGTCAAGCCCAGGAAATCACTCGGCTCAAAGAAACAGGAAGCGCATGTGGCAGCAAGAGGGGAGGACCTGGTTTAAGTGTAAAATCAGCTACAAAGTAGCGCTAACTCGTCTAATGGGCAAAACAGAAACATGCGAGGACCTGTCAGAGGACCAGCACACATGCACACGGATGAAAAGTTTACCTTCGAAGAGGAAGACTATTGCTATTTTTGGACCATGTGAATTTTTTTTTTTTTAGGCTGCAGCCCTGGATTAGCTGGACTTCTAACAGTGAATTGTAAGTTTGATTATCTCTTATACTTATAAATGCGCGGTTTACTTGTATTTCTTTAATATTAAGTTGTTAGCGCTTCACTCCGTGAAGTCGTGGCCTTTTGAGGCTCTGCACACAAACACTCTCGCTGTCTGCTTCTGATATTCTTTAAACATTCCACTTTTTTGTGTCTCCTTTGCAGATGTTTGTGTGTTTCGTGGGCAGGTGAAGGGGTGACATGAGGATGTTGTTCTGTGAGGCTAGAAGTGTGGAGCTTGTTTTTTGCTGCTGAGTTAGCTGCAGTTTTCAGTTTGGCCGCAGCCAACAGTTTACTTGCTAATCTAGAAAAGACCACGTTTATTTTTTTTCTTTAAAACAAAATTGAAAATCGAGATCCATCAATATGTGGAAAATAATCGTGATTATTTTTTTCCAAAATCGCACAGCCCTACCTAAATGTATCAGCCCGAGTCTTTCAAGATGGATTTTTCTTGAGAGTGAAAATTCAGATCTTGTGAAAAACAGCTGTGTCAGAAATGTTAGAAATGGGTTATGACCAGTATTCAAACCTTATACCTCATTGGCTCGTGCTTCACAGCTAGAAGGTTCCGGGTTTGATTCCCACCAAGGCCTTTCTGTGTGGAGTTTGCATGTTCTCCCCGTGTCTGCGTAGGTTTCCTCCAGGTACTCCGGTTTCCCCTACCACTAAAAACATGTACAATAGGCCAGGATGAATGAGAGTGTGTTTGAGAGTGCGCATGGTGGACGACGGATGGAAATTAGCCCAAGGCTACAATGTGGCTTGTTCATTAACTTGCACTGTCCCTACCAAATAAACCAATAAACAAACTTAACACGCTCCATTTGTCACTGTTTAAATGAAATAATAATAACAATATAGTCCTTTTATTTGTTTATTTGTTTATTTGTTTATTTATTTGGATCCCATTAGCTGTCTCCAAATGGACAGCTACTCTTCCTGGGGTCCGGTTCAAGCAATTACAATATTCACATCATGCAGTTAAATTGAAAAAAACACTTCACATACAAACCTCTCCTCAGTTATACGCACACATACTGTACATATAAAGAATTTAAATATACTGTATATGAAGATATAGACATACACACACAAACAGACTTAGGCTTCCATCAGAAAATGTCTTTTCAATAGTCTTTTAAAAGAGAGCTTTGTTTCAGCCTGTTTAACAGCTTTTTAACCCTGTTCAGTCATAATTTTGATTTAGTTTAGGTAATGTAAGATGCTACTTGGCACAAAATGTTCAAGAATTATACAATGTGTCTACAAGTTTCCTTAATGTCTTATTATTTTGTAAGTATCTCGCTTCAGAAATAAATGAGTCATGATTCGGTGACCCGAGTTTGAACTGTGAGGTGAGAAAGCCTTCAGAGCCACAGCCTCTCGGTGTCGAGCCTCACCGGCAAACCACAGGTCACTAAATAATACAACAATCACTCCCTGTTTACTGCTGATTACTAACAAATGAAGACACAGCATGAACAACGCAGAAGTTGCAGCGAAAAGGACTGAGACTGAATTCTGTGGGTGAGGAGGTATCAGGAAAAGATGGAGGTATTTTACATAATAATAAAAAATTAAAATCTGAATTCTGTTTTGATCAGCAACTTGTCACCCTGATGTTCGACTTCTCATCACAGGGATCTACTTTAGAGCTGAAGAAATGTTTCATATTTGACAGAAAGTGCCAAGAATGTTGCCCAACCATTGAGTGAGGAAAGCCTTTCTCTTTGTTCCTCATGGAGGGGAGCTGACGTTGCTGTAATACGGTCCCCGGTGGCCGGGGTGACTCCAAAAGACACTTGGTAAACAGGATTCTAATGGTGACTTTACACCTCCCTACCACTGCTTAAAAACCTGGTTCCAAAGAGTTTTTGTTTTCCTACTGTATTCACAGACTTCCACAGAGAGGCTTGCAGCGTGTTTATTCCAGCAGTGACAAACATCTCACTCGCACTGGTCCATCTCGGCCTCCTGAGAAGCACATGCAGAGCGTCATTATAGGCCACCTGCACCTTTGCTGTTGGAGCTGCCCAAATCACATTGCACCAGCCCCTATTTCTCCTCCTGCAGGTGGTGGGTCCACGGAAGGACTGTATCTGACCATAAAACCGAAAATATGAAGCGGATCTCTCTGTGACTGAAAGCTAGGGATGCACTGACTACATTTATGGAGTAGTTTAAGGTTGTAGAGATCTTGATTTTGTGTAAATAGCAGGTTAATTCCTCGTGACTACATGACTGTCTCCCATGCTAACGCACCACGTTAGCTTACAACAGCACGCCTCCGTGAGCTGCTAGAGCCTCACACCGAGAGCTAGGGATGGGAATCGAGAACCGGTTCTACAAGTAGACCCGGTTCTGTTTGAGCAAAGCATCGGAACCGTACGTCTACTTCATTATCGATCCCTCTTATCGATGCTCTCGCTCTGAAAACACGTGTTTCCCCCTTATCGGACACCATAGCGCGCTGCGGAGCTAGACGCATGTGCGTAATGATGATGTTCTCAGAGTCTGTTTACGCTCCTTCGAAATAAGCAGGGAAACATCGGCCCAATCTCAATTCTACCCCTTAGCCCTCCACTTCGCCTTTCCCCTCCGTTTTACGCGTTCACGAGAGACGAGTCGTCAATTAAAACAGTCCATTGTTATAAACGTGTCAGTTCTACGTTTTCGCTTTGCTGCTGTGAACGCTCCGCTGTATTGGCTTGGAGTTTCTTTCCAAACTTGCGATACGTCGCTATTGTCATGACACACGGGTTCAGTGACTCACTGCTGCGCCTGCTGCCACTGTGCTCTGAGCCCGGGTCCGAGGCTGTCTGTCCCTGGTCTGAGCGCACCTCTGCAGCCTCCGCTCAGGCCCGGGGCTCAGAGCAGAGCCTGCGGCTGCCTGTCCCCGCCCTGAGTGCACTGTGAGCGGGGCTACCTCTGCCCGTCCCCGCTATGAGTGCGCTATATGAGCGGAACGGCTGATCTCTCGCAGCTTTGGCTAACGGGCTGCAGCCACAGCGACCCGCGGTAGAAGCAGCAACACATGGACGGGGGAAGGAGAATGTAGCACTGGATGAAGCAAAATAGATGAAAATCTGTAGGGTTTGGGCTGAGACCGAGTCCTGTTGTTTAGGTGTTACATAACTGCATCAGTCTGTTACAAGTTACAGACACTTGGTGAAAAAGTACAAATGTTACCATTATATTTTAGAGGATGCCAGGCAGGCTGAGTGCCAGCAGGAGCCACAGTAGGAAACTTGCTTTATTTAATAAATATTTTTTCTTGGGAAAACTAACAATTTGTCTTTTTTGATAAAGTTTATCAAAAGCACATTCATTCCTTGCTTTTCCCCAACACACAGACAAGTCAGGTATCGATAAGAGAATCGATAAAGAATCGCATCGATAGGTAAATTATTGATGGTATTGATATCGATAAAATCTTATCAATTCCCATCCCTACCGAGAGCTTCACAGACTCTGGACATAACAGAAGTTATAACTTTAGAAAAGACTCCTGTACTACTTTTGTAATGCACATACACTCTCAAACACGAGAGGAAAAGGCAGTAAATTGCTTGTATCGCTGCGCGTGAGTCAGCCAGATTTAAGCCTGTCCCCACCCCTCATCAGCTCATTTGCATGAGGATTTGAACTGAACGTGCTGACTGTGGTGCTCTGCTGTCGGAGATTTCAAGAGGATGTATACCTTATTTGTTTGGTAAGTGAATTCTAATCTTTCTGACCGTCAATTTATAGGATATTTTTTTGTATAAGAACATATTTTTGAAGGTTTTCAAGTTACCTTTACTGGCTAACTTCAAAGCTAGCTTTCTGACAATGCAGTCGGTCTGTTCCTGTTTAGCATGCCATACTTACATTAAAAATATATTTGTGTACAAAATGCTTCTTTTAAATGTCTGTACAGGTTACTTCAAAGTTTGGATGAGAGCTTAAAAAAATCTTTTCAGCATGATGTTAAGCTAATGCTTGCTCAATGTTGTATCTCAAGGCAATACAGTATATATACATTGGTCAACGTTTGGCAATCTACTTTTACTTCTGAAAATACATGGTGGATTTAGAATTACATTTTAATTGACTGTACTGGTGCAAGTTACATGATATTGAGCAAGTCCAATGTGCATTAGCCATTTAAGATATCCACATTTTTTGTCCTGACGCAGGCCGTAGTCTTTTAAAACTGTCATTTAGATGTTTGATTTACCTTCACTTTTAGGACATATTGAACATTTTATTTTGTAGAGAGGTAAAACTAGGTGTGGAAAACAATGGGCTCTTTGATTAAATTAAAGGTATGGCAGCAAAACAAGGGAATACTCTCACAATACAGAGTAATGATATCTACTATACACAGTATGATCAGGGCTTGACATCTAGTTATACCATGTTTTGTTGGTGCTATATTGATAAAGCTACATACATACATAGATTGCTACATCTGTATGCTTTACTAGTTATTCTAAAATATCATTGCTAATCTAATAGTGGAAAATAAATGGCTTGTAACTGGATAAAGACTATAGCCACAGTGGCCAGTGAGCACATTACTGTCAGGCCCTGAACATGTTGTAATGAGGTATTATATTAGGCTACCAAACTGCAGTAAATTAAGTAGTCCTTTAAGTTTGTCTGCAAACAAAGTACTGATCACTTACTGCTATTTCTGCCCTCAGATGACTGGTGAAACTGGGACTGGGACTGATGCAGAGACGACTCAAGTCAGAAACCACTGTGATGACTGCTATTAAGAGGTAACACAATCTTTATATTGCCTCAAAAATGTATTGAATTGTGGTTGTGTACAAGAATTACAGTATATCAAAATTGTTAAGTACTTGTGCTTTGTGTTTGTGTTTGCAGAACTTGGTTGTTAAATGCAGCACAGTTTTACTGCCAGACCTCTGCCCCTCATCCACTACGACTGATTCATCTGTCTTCATCAGGAAAAGATCTACAATTACAGGTATTGCAAATAATGACTTAGTTTCTGTTCACCTTAAGTCAGTGGTGTCCAACCCTTTTTGTCCTGCATACACCTCATCTCATTGGTGCCCTGAGTACCGCTTACCTTAAACCATTTACCGAGCGTTTGCACCTGCAAAAGTGGATCAGCAGCATTTTTTAGTCACACAGCATTCTTTCATATCAGGTTTGGGGCCCTAAAACTGTAATCCATCCATCCATCCATCCATCCATCCATCCATCCATCCATTTTCTTCCACTTGTCCGTTGCCGGGTCGTGGGGGCAGCTGTTGGAGCTGCACCAGCCCCTATGGCTCCTCCTGCAGGTGGTGGGTCCACAGAAGGACGGCCTCATGGTTCTAACCGAGCCTGTTGGTCTCTCATAAGGAGCTTCTGAACCGCTCTTTGTCTGACCCGTCACCTAGGACCTGTTTGCCATGGGAGACCCTACCAGGGGCACGAAGCCCCCGATAACAGAGCTCCCAGGATCAATCGGGCGCTCAAACCCCTACACCACGTTAAGGTGGCGGTTCTAGGAGGGGAACTGTAATACAGGCAATTTCAAATGGTTAACTTGTACTTGTGAATTGTGCTCCATACCACGTACTGTATACGGTGAAGAGAAAAAAAGACACGAAAAACTTCAAACTGAATCTTTATTTTAAAGCATAAATCGCAAATCTGAACATAATTGCATTTTTTTAAAGAGTGCAGCCCTGAACAGTAATGCAAAAATATCATGAAAATGCTTATGCTCATTTTGTTTCTCCCCTTCTATAGGGAACATGTCACACCGATGCTTTAAGGAAAGAACTACCTGCACTGCACATGTAGCCCAGAGAAGAAAATCTGCTGGTTCACTGTGACGGAGCAGGCCTCACTGAGCTGCACAGACCACAGGCTGCAACTACAGGTTTAAACTGCATTTAAAGACTGGACTTATGGACAGAGAATGTCCCATGGACTGTATGAGAGAGGGACAATCACATAGAACTATCTTTTATTTAAAAAGTGAAGACAATGTACCTCAACATCTACAAATTTACAAAGACTGAACTGTATTTTGAACTTTTGATGATAATGATGGTTTGTTTTAAATGTTTATTGTTTTTAAATGTTTATTGTTTATTGTTTATTTTAATTTGAAAATTCTAATCTAAAAATAAAAAGGTTGAATGAAAGTGGCCTAATTTTTACAGTGTACAGAATTTAACACTTTAATGAGTTGTTTATTAGCTAGAGTTAAAAATTTCACTCCCATAAAGTGTAAAACTAACTCATGTTTGGGTGTTAATATTTAATTCTGGCAAATGAGTGACTTTAACACTCTCTGGTGGTGTCGCATATAGACCCAAAAAAGTGTTGAAATTAACTTACAGGGAGTTGTTTTGACCATGCTGAATTTACTGTGCAGTTGTACATCCAGTGTTACAAGCCTTAAGTCTAGACAGTTCATCCAGATACAAGTTAAAGAGAATCGGGGATATTCCCCCCTGTTAATGACATTAAATGGAGCAGACACACTATTCCCCCACTTATCCTGCATCTTTTGCTGAGCATACCATAGGTCAAGATTCGCACAATGAATTTGTGAACACCTTTCTGAATTAGTTTAATAAATAATTTCCTGTGATTAACTCTGTCAAAGGCCTTAGAGGCATCTAAAAAAAACATAAAAACTGAGGAGTTTTGATTCGCATATTTAGCAATAATTTCTTTGAGAGCATATATATACACATGTCTGTGTCCAGCATAGCTTTAAAACCAAACTGGCTATCTGAAGACAAAACAAACTTTGATATTTTATCCAGCAATATTGTATCAACAATTTTAGACACAATACATTGTTTGATATATTTGATAAATATTTATATTTGATGCTCAGCACTATTGGCACTCACAGCCCTAATAAAGAGCACCATTTTCAAGACTGATGTCTCTACACTATCTCACAGGCTTATAAAAAAATTAAATCCCTATAATCCATAACTTTAATAGCCTTTACTCTCTGAATGCCTTAACTGGAGAATATAGCAAAAGAATTGAAAATGGTTTAGGGCCAGTACTGCTGTAACAAGAACTGCATGTCCACATTATTATTACTGCGGAGTGTGGCGATAACTCCCATATTCCTCTCTGTGGGACAACTCGTGTCCCATAAAGCTTCGGGAGAATGGGAGAGGAGGCAGGAGAACGTAGCCGCCAAGCTCCCGCTGGCCCGAAATCACATAAACCAGTGCAAACATCTGAAGGAGTGTCAATAATACAATCAGCATTCTCCACCTCGCAGGATTTTCGCCGCCGCGGGCTGAAAGCGAAGCGGCAGAAGTGCCAAAACAAACTCCGGGAGAAGAAGAGTGCAGGAAAGGTGGGAGCGGAGAGACGAGATGAGTTAAGGAAAAGTACATATGTTTAAGTTTCAAAGACACATGTGATGGTGGCTTCAGGGGGGAAGTGAACAGACAGCGCTAAAAAACAAATGCTTAGATTATTGAGCACAATCGAAACTACAGACGAGACACTGCAGGTGAAAACATTGATTTTTCACGCAGTAATATTTAGGCGCATGTGCAAACCTAACAAAACTTTATGGCCCATTTTCTCAAATTAAGGTTTTCATTCCACGTTTGCAACAATATCTCCACTTTAGTAGCTCCTACAGACTCCAAACTAAATTATACAATCATATTTTGGAGATTGGAGATTTTGGATTCTAATTTTTACACACAGAGATTGATTGACCTGATTTAGAGAAGTTCAAATATATGAAATTACATGACAGTACACACTGACATTACATATGAAATGACGGGTATTTGGTTTTTGGAATTTGTTTGGGTGTCACATTAAATGCAGTAAAGCTTGTGTGTGTGAAGAATTATGTAAAAATTCTAATTTCACCTAATATTTTCAAAATATGAAATACAAGACTGGAAATGTGGGTGATACTGAAAGGGAGATGTTGTCGCAAGAGAATAATGAAAAACTCATTTTGAGAAAATAAGCCCTTATGCTTTGTAATGTCATGCACTGTCAGCTGAAGATCTTTCCTCATACTTTCACACTTGGTATTTTCCACAAAGGAAATGAACATATTTGGATTACATTGCGCTGTGAAGGACAGCGAGAGCTTTACAAAAAGTACAAGTTGTGTTCCTGTGAATGGAGACGTTGGAGTTTCATTTCATTGATGTTTGTTTAGGACCTCAAATCTATAACGCTGCAAAACATGGAATCCATAATTTATTCATAAAGACCCGCTCTGCTGCCCATGCATATTTAAGAGGCCCAATAAAATAAATAATACTCAACATGAATATTGAGGATGGGCGTAAACTGTAGTGGTCAGTGTGTTTTGTCACATTGAAGAAGCTGACGCCTTTGAAAAACACCCCATAATAAAGGTTTGATTTAAGACTTTGAACAACAGAGTGCTTATGGAGGCAATGAAATGCGCCATTGGGAAGAGAAGGGGGGGTCCTGCCAAAAACTGACTTAAACGCGTAATATTTTGGATATACCACCATTCCAGGTTGTAAATGCTGAGGAGGGTGGTTTTCAGAGAGAATGTGGTGACGGGCCTCTCTCAGATGGGGCAGGTGCTGACTTACATGGTATTTCCATAAGAAACAATTAAGTCAAAGGGTTAAATGGATGCGGTAAATGTCAAGTGATGTGTTTTGTTTGTTTGTTGTAAAATCCAGAGAGTTCACTATGACATTTTTTAACACATCCAGGAGCAACATTGGAGAAAAGACATTTTAACTGCTAAATCAATATTCCAATTGTTGGGTTTCAGGCGCCAGCACAGCGTTATAAAGGCCTATAATATTTATACAGGTCAAATTATTTTGTTTTTGGGGAGATTTTTGGCGTTGTACAGAAAGATCATAAACCCAGTCAATGATATGAATGATTATTTTTGTAGTTCATAAATGTTCTTTTTAGATACTACTTGTGAAAGTGTTATGCAGTAGGCTATATATAAGTCACGGGACTTCCAAGTGGATCCTCAGGAGGCACTGCTCATCCTGTCTTCGTTACTTCCCTATTAGGCCATGAGACGGGACCCCAAATTTGGGCTACCGGTACCATTTTGAGGGATTAAATTTCCTTTTGATTTTCATGAAGGTACACATCTGTAGTGTTGGAAAATGTGTGATAGCATCTGATCCATGGTAGTTTTCATGAGAAATCAACACTTGTATCATCCCATCTCAATATACGGTGTTCAGTGACTACTAGAGATAAAAATGCCTCTATAATCCAAGTGGTTGTTCTCTTCTTTTGCAAAGTGCAGGATCTTGCAGACCATCAATAACAGAACCAACATTCATTGGCTTTTCAGAGAAACTAAGTAGTTAATGGCCTGTCCATCATTATAATTTGCTGTGTAATCTTAAAAAAGTGAACTCTACCAGATCGATTAGGTGAATGGTTGTATATCTCCGAAACCATTGATTGACAATTCATACTACTGTATTACTACTAATACTCATCTGCAATGCATTGTGTATTCTTGGGAGGAGATTTCAGGATGTGGCGCTGAGGGATGTTTGCATTGAAGCTGGCATAGTTGCTGAGGGACCCATAAGTGGGTTGATGGCTGGGAAACACTATTACCGTGCAGAGTACACAAGTGCATTTATGAAGCCATGATGAGACTGGCATGGTCAGAATTCACTAATCAGTTAGAGACCAGACTAGCAATTTTGAAAAAAGGTCAACTCATTTTTAGCGCAGGCGGTTGTTTGACATTCAGTTTTGAACAGTCCACTTTTATCTGGAGGTGTTCTAGACCTCTGCCATAGCAATGGAGATCTCTCAGCTTGCTGGATATCATATGTGGAATTTGTGGAGGATGTAGTCCTTGGTCTTCTAACAATCCTCACGGGAAGGAATTTGGACTTTTGACATCTTCTCCTACTCCTACCATGGTGTTTATTTCGTCGTCCCCCATGCGCACTCTCAAACACACTCACATTCATCCTGGCCTATTGTACATGTTTTTAGTGGTAGGGGAAACCGGAGTACCCGGAGAAAACCTACGCAGACACGAGGAGAACATGCAAACTCCACACAGAAAGGCCCCGTCCAGGTGGGAATCGAACCCGGGACCTTCTAGCTGTGAAGCACGAGCGCTAACCACTGTACTACCGTGTTCGCCTTTGACAATGTGAACTACGCTCAGTATCTGTCTTCATGTTATAAAAGGTGTTGAAGTTACCTTTAGAGATGTTGCCAAGTCTTTTCAATGGCACTCAGTCAGTGTAGACAGAGCAGCTGAACCTAATCTTATTGGTAAATGGTCTCAACTTATATAGCACTTTTCCACCTACGTTAGGCACTCAAAGCGCTTTACGGCAAGGATCCACTCACCCATTCACTCTCTCATTCATACACCAGTGTACGCAGACACTGGAGGCAAGGTGGGTGAAGTGTCTTGCCCAAGGACACAACGATAGTGTGCACCTTCAGGAGGCGGGATTAGAACCCCCAACCTTCCGATCATGAGACTACCCACTCTACCATCTGCGCCACCGTCACCCCCTGCGTGAAGGAGTGGAGTAAGTCCAAATGCAGGGAACTGCTCATAGAGAAAACTCTTTTTGCAGCTGTCGGTGATGAGTGCTTTAGAATCACAGCTCAGGGCAGTGAGTTATTCCCAAGTCTCCAGTGCCAACAAGAAGAAGCTGATGGTCGTCTTCTTCTCCATGCCACCCATGCAGTTGAAGAGGGGTATAATGCTGTTGTCATCTGCTCGGAGGACACGGATGTTTTGATCATGTCCCTTGCTTTCCATGACACAATTTGGGCACCTTTGTATAAAAAGAAAGACTTTTGTGCTATGAGGGGTGAGATAGAAAGCCATCAGCCTCCACCATGCCGAGACTGCTTAGTGAAGCATGCCCAAAGAGCTAACTACCAGGCTGTATTATGGAGGAGAGGCTTGGAAAGGGACCCTCAAGCACCTAGCCCTGTTGGTCATGGATTGAAGATCGAGTCTGTGAGATGAGTTGACCAGCTGGTAGTTCAGTGGATGGACCAGCACCTGAAGCTCAGTTAGATTTATTGGCCTACAACTGTCCAAGACACTTCGTCCACTACAAATGCAAATGGACTCAAGTGCACGGATATGAGCCAGATATTCAGAATCAAACATGTTTTAGAAACTGATGAAAGTGATGTTGAAAGTGGACATGGGGAGTCATTCCTATAGTAGATGTGACACAAATCACAAATCAAAGAGCAAATACGTACAGTGGGTGAAAATGTACCTTTTGTAAGAGGTTAAGTAGCTTGAATTGCATTTGTGTAAAACAATGGCATAGCTATTAGAGTGGGTTGTCTCATGATCGGAAGGTCAGGGGTTCGAATCCCAGCCCCTGAAGAACACTGTCGTTGTGTCCTTGGACAAGACACTTCACCCTCCTTGCCTACAGTGTCTGTGTACACTGGTGTATGAATGAGAGAGTGAATGGGTGACTGCGCTTTGGACCTGAGGAAGGTAGAAAAGTGCTGTGTAAGTTGAGACCATTTGCCATTGACCATAAAATGTTCATTTAATTCCTGTTAAATTAGTTGTAAATAAATGCTTTTGCTCATGTTCCAAAACCTTCTCAAGACCAGACTGAAAATAATTTATCTTCTGACAACGCTATGATTTAATGTATGTGTGGACCCTACCGCTTACTTGTTCCCAAAGGCACATAATGTTGGGTTGGAACCCTTTAAGAAAACTCTGTTTCATTAATACTTCTTTAATAAAGTAACAAATATGGCAAATCTCGGGCATTAGACAGAATTATTGTAAAATGCCACCAAGTCCGAGTACACTTAACCCTTTTTCTTGTGATATTTGAAAATCATCCACCATATCCAAAAACTACCTTGAATCTAATGCTATCACACATTTTCCAAACACAGGGTCATATATCTACACAAAATCACCATGTGGTTTAATCCCTCAAAATGGTACCGATCGACCCTCCGTCTCACGGCCTATATGAGTTAGTAGCAGCCTCTTGTCTATATCAGGAAATAGCTCAAGAGATCGCACTTGGAAGTCACGTGTCATTTAGACTAGAGCCCATGGACAACAAATCTCCTCCATTTCCTGCAGCAGCATAGAAGCCCCTGGTCGCCCTATTGCATTGGCAGTTTTGCTCTGTTCTTCCCATCCAACATGCACTATTTAAACACAATTAGCGTATTCCTTCCTTTCATTTAGTCAGACAAAGCTCCCCCGCTCTGATAGCTCTGTGTTTGTGAAATCCTTTCTGTCCTTGAGTTGTCGGGTAATTAGCGGGGGAGTCGTTACCTGCTCCAGCGCTCGGAGATGGGTCTTTTGGGGTTTTGTTTGTGGAAGCGACGGGAGAATTCTGCCGTTGTGGAGAGAAAAAAACAGGCTCCACGTCGCTTTCCTCTTTCACGTAGCATCGACGTATTGACCACACTGCTCCAGTCTTTTCACTGTGTGCTGAATATAACACAAATGGGATGGTGTTCAAAAAGCCTGCGCTGCATGTAACTGGTATTTTTTGTCCTAATGTTAACGTGCACATTTTTCTTTCCATATAAATGCAGCAAAGACAGTTTCATGCTTCATCTGTCCTTGACTGTGAACATTCATCAAGATTCTTTGGCTATATCCACATGAAACAAAATGCTTATAATTTTTAAAATGTGAAAAATTATAAATATTGTTTATGTACCCCCAAAACGCTGTGTTTTATGTTTATGCTTTAGGCCTGGACCTGTCTTCGTGGGGAGTGGGCCTTAAACTCCTCCATCAACCTGGAAATGTCATCTGTGGTGGATTGTTATACACGACCGCGATCTAGAGTGAGATCCTTTTGTAGAACTTATTCAACAGGAAACAACCTTCTTCAGACTAATTGAAACTTCCCCTCAGTCTCAGTGCTGTTGACTCACATATCCAGGTCTGTTGTTTGTTTGTGAGAGCGGTTCATCTGTGCTGGCGCAGAGACAGACTGCTCCCGTCGAAAGCATCTCTGCTCCTTCCTCTGTAACTCTCTTTTGTCAATATTTGAAGACCTCCGACACACTGCAGGTGTCTCTGAACTCAGAGCAAACACTTGAGCGCACTCCCCATTATTCCGTCTGACACCGAGTCTATGAGCTGGAACATGATCTCATCTGGGTTCGTAGCAATTTTACAATCCCATTTTTTCGTACGACTTCAAATCACAATACAACCTTTACAGCAATTAACCCATTTAGGCCCCCGAAAACCTGAAGTTCCAGAAAACCTGAAGTTCCTGAAGTATTCAGCAATTGTGTCAACGCCTACTAAATGATTGATTCTCAGCCTCTGTAGCAGATAGGAACAAAATTCAAAACGTATTTGAGAGCTTACACTTGTGGCTTTCCTGAGAAATTGGATTTATTTAGATCCACCTTCACAAAAATAAAATATGTAAAAGCAAAGTGAAATAAAGTATATAGCCCTCTTATACCAAATATAGGCCTATATTTTTTATGTTAAACCTTTGTAATTTGTATTTGAGGTCACTTCAAAAATGTCTAGCAACTTCTCTCTAAACCCAAAACAATATCCACTCTTTAAAATACTATTTAATTAGTTTTATATAGAAACATGGGAAATAAATATAATAATTATAAAGCTATAAAGAAATAAAAAGCTGGTGATGGGGAAGGGCAGAGCATCCTTCTCTAAACATAGTAAGGAGGAGGAGAAAGCCCCTCCCCTCAGAGAAAGCCCCTCCCCTCAGAGAAAGCCCCTCCCCTCACTGCTGCTCAGCGCTGTCAGTCAGAGGAGAAGACACAGCTCTCCTCTCCTCTCGTCCCGCACTTGACTTCTCAATAAAACTACGTGATGGAAAGAGCAGAACAACTGTTTCCTGATCGTTTTTGAGTAAAACCTTTTGATCGAATCAAACTGAACATGGCGTGTTGCGGCGCTGCTTTTACGTGTAAGCTCTATAAACGGACTGTAGCTGGGTTACAACCCGAAAAAGTGAATATCTCCGCAAATATTTCACCAAATTACACGAAACAAAAAGTGTTGTGATACTGACGCGCCTCTACTCTGTTGCATTTCATTGGCTCAAAGGCCGACAATTGGTGCAAAAACACCCTTATACTCGAAAAATGACGTATACGCTTTCCCAGCTTTAATGGTAGAAATGTGGCAATGCTTTCCCGGCCTAAATGAGTTAAAGGCCATGTGCCCCATTTTTGGTTTGCGAACAATAAAAGAGGGAGTGAGAAGTTTTAAATTGCTGTGGTCCAAACTCTTTCCCAACTCTCCAAATGTGAGTTCTTATTTTTGACATCCCGATTATTCACAAGTTCATAAGCACATTTCACAACTTTCTGGAAGCAAAGTGCAGCTTTACTGTCAAGGTATGGCAAACCAGAAGTTCATGATTGATTAAAATGTTTGACAATTAGACATAGGATGGATTGTCACTTCAAAGGCTTTTCTCAAACCATGCAGGAGTCCGATTTCTCTGTCCAGAGCCGGATCTTCCTATACACAAACTACGCAGGTTGCGTAGGGCCCCGCAGCTACGGAGGGCCCCGCCTCCCGAGGCCCAAGAGATTTTATTTTGTTTTTATTGTCTGTCAATCAACATGTATGCAGCCAGTTACAATAGCGCGGGGCCCTGCACTCGCTTCTTAGCTGAAATATCATGTCTGATTGGGTTTTGCAATGACACGTGAATCCAACAATCCTATATGCTACAATGCGCCGTGGACCCGCCCACCATGGGCCGTCAGCTGTGCTGCGGTCTGCGGACGCCAACAACATCAGACAACAGGTGACACGACAAGATGAAGAGAACTTACCCCTCGTGTCATAAAATAAGAAAAAAGAAACAGCATGACAGTCAGATGTGGGAACAGCAGTCGGGTAAGCATTTGTCTACACTGTGGTAGTTGAGTTGTTAATCTGTGCTCAACATTATGGCTAACATGTTTCTCATCCTTTTTTTCTGAGCCACGGAGGTGTCGGCGATAGCTGGGCTAGCGCAGCAGTCAAGCATAACAGTGTGTGGGGATGTACTCCTTCAAAATAAAAGTACTTCCTTTGGTAAAAAGGAAGTAGTTTTTGTTTCATTGCAAACATTAACCATCCAAACACTTGACTAATTATAACTATGAATATGCATGATGTGTTACTTTACTAACACTACAACTGACAGCCACAATATTAATAATAATAATAGTAATAATAATTACTATTATAGTAATAATAGTAGTAGTAATAATAATAATAATAATAATAATAATAATAATAACTCAATAATTTAATTAAATGCCATCCAAATCAATCAATCAATCAAGTTTAGCAAGTAGATAATAATCACTTACTATTAATTTGGTGTTCTATAGGCAAGCTACATGTATGCTCAGCTCTATTTTAATAATACTTTTTATATTACCGGTGCTATGCTGCAATTTCTTAGTAGAGGAGATGCCACAGCAAGCGCCAGTACAAGTGCAGACCCCGGCCAATCAAGTACCAGTTCAGTTCCATCTCCTGTAGCCTCTGGTGTTGGCACTTCAGAGCCAGCGGAACCTCCAGAAATTATTCCAGATGATCAATCTCAGGCTGCTTCATCAGATGTAGATATACAGTCAGCAACAGAACAAGGTACCTTTGATACCTTAGATACTAATGAAGCTTCACCACAAGACCCATCAGATTAGCCCCAAAACCTGACCAACGTAATTCCAACTGAATTAGTACGCAGAGGTCCATTTAAACCCAGATCTGATTTTTCCTATCCAAAAGACTAATCAAGCAGAGGATTTCATGCAAGGTTATTTAAAAAACGGCTTTGTAATTGTGCATACTGTTTTTGCTGCAAACTATTTTCAACAAAAGATGTGAAAATGATCAAAGAAGGTGTAAATGATTGGTCAAACATCATTGCCATACTTAAAAACCATGAGGGTAGTCATGAGCACACAAGCAATATGAGGAAAGAGCTTGATCTTCGTATAACCCAGGGACAAACTCTAGACCACTTGCAACTGACAGCTTTTGAATCAGAATCAGAATCAGAATGGGTTTTAAGCAGAACAGAAGAGATGGTGTGATGTTTTCAAGCACTTCATTGCCATAATCCAATCACTAGCTGAAAGGAACCAGGCACTTTGGGGTCATCTGACAAACTTTTTGCCCCAGACAATGGCCATCTTTAAAAGAGGTTGAGCTGCTTGCAAAATTTGACTTAGTTATGGAAAGTCATATCAACAAAATAAAAGACAAAGATACACATATCAATTATCTTGGTAAAGAAGTTCAAAATGAGCTGATCCAGATCATAAGTGACAAGGTCTTGGAGGAAATAACACAAATTCAACAGTCAAAGTACTTCTCCATCATCTTGGACCATCATCACCATCAGGAGCAGATGTCCATTATCATTAGATATGTAGCACTAAAAGAAACACCAGAGATCAAAGAACACTTCCTCGGCTTTGTAAATGTTGAACAAACCACAGGGCTAAGTCTGTCCTCTGTCATTTTAGACATGTTAAAAAAAACTAAACATTGAGTTTGATGACTGCAGAGGACAGGCATATGACAATGGAGCCAATATGAAGGGTAAGCACCAGGGAGTTCAAGCCAGGCTGTAAAAACCCAAGAGCTGTGTTTGTCCCATGTGGTGCCCACACACTCAATCTAGTTATAGCAGATGCTGCTAAATCCTCCAAAGAAGCACTTGGATTTTTTGGAAATGTTCAGAAACTTTTTACATTTTTCTCAGCGGGCACTCAAAGATGGGGTGTTAAAGAGGCATGTGACAATAATAGTCAAGTCCTGGAGTGATACCAGATGGGAGAGTAGGAGTGAAAGTGTTCAGGCTGTGAGCCACCAAGCAGTAAGGATCAGAGAGGCACTATTAGAAGTAAAAGAAATGGTCTGTGACCCACAGGCCAAAGTAGAAGCACATGTACTTGCTGAAGACATAGGTTCCTTTTGCTTTCTGATCTGCTGTGTTGTGTGGTCAACTTCTTTAACATGGTGGTTGATGCTGCAGTAACATCAATGCAAGAGAGGTTTGAAACCCTCAACCAAGTAGAAAAGAAGTATGGCATTTTGATGAACTTCTCCCATGACTCTGGTGTCTTATCTGATGATAGTGACAGACAGCTCCTGGACAAGTGCCTGGAAATTGAGAAGACCTTAACCTCCAAAGACCATGCAGACATCAATGGACAGGACCTTGCCAATGAGATCAGCAGTCTACCTGATCTACCATCAAAAAGCATGACCGCTCTTGAGCTCCTAACCTTCCTCTGCCACAAGAATCTCCAAGAACTGTACCTAACCTGTGGATAGGTCTCAGAATTGCAGTTACTCTACCTGTAACTGTTGCTTCAGCTGAGAGAAGCTTTTCCAAATTAAAGCTGATCAAAACCTACTTGAGATCTTCAATGGGTCAGGAGCGTTCAAGCGGTCTAGCCATTTTAAATATTAACAGGGATATTATAAACACAATTAGCTATGATGACTTCATTGATGACTTTGCAATGAGAAAAAGCCGAAAAGTGAAATTCTGAGTCACATGTTCAACTGTAGTGTTGAACATGAGGGCCCAAAACACTGAGGGCCCCTGAGCTGATTTTTGCCTAGGGCCCAAAAGAGGCCAGCACCTCTGTTGCTCCTCCCGCCTCTCCCAACAAAGTTTACAGCAGTCTCTGTCCAGTGAGTTTTGGCTTTACTCCGTCATTGACTGTCCACATCCTCTCCATTTTGAAGAATTCTGTCATGCGAAAACAGAAACAGAACTTCTCTTGACGTGAAGATTTTGACTTATGCACACTGAGCCTATTGCCCTTCACACTGTAGTTTTCAACAGTATAAAACCTCCCCTCCTTGAGTTTTGACGCCATCTCTTCAAACAGTGTCATTGACGACACAGTTCTGCCATCAGTGACGGCAGACACCTTGTTTTTCTTGATGTCACCATGCGAAGCAGGAGGTGACTGGGTATAATCCCAAGACATTGCCGTGTCTCAGTTGATCTTTGCGGGCACAAATATCTTTAAATTAGGGGCCTCGAAGAACGTCTTGGAGACTCATTTTGCAAATCACTGCAATGAAACAAAAAACAAATCAATGTGCAAGAACAATAATCAATCTTTTATATTTTCATAATTATTTTTGTTACAATTATTAATCCGTTTATCTATTAATTGATTTTAAAATAAATTGCTTTAACAAATTCATGTCAATACTTAAAGGCAACCAATAATGAATGCAGGGAAAAATATATGAAAGCAAATTTGTCAGGCCTAGATTAAGTTAGAGTCCATAAAAGGAAAAGGGAAACAATGGAGATCAACCGCGTTGAAACAAGAAAAAAAACACACACTTAAGTTACAGTGGGCTGGACTCGAACGTCTCTCATGCTTTGGTGGGCAGCCGCAAGGTGGCAACCGGCTCCCTGTCTTTTACGGGCTCCCTTCAACAGGAGCACAGTTGGTTTCATGTGCTCTTGTTCCGTGTGCCTCATCCGCTCGTTCCCCTCACAGGACATCCCGAACCCATGACCCCGGAGCCCTTGGCCTGCCTGCCAGGTGGTGTTGATCCTCTCGCTGTGCGCTCCGTCTGTAGCGGCTGGTGACCCCTCTTTAACTCCGCACCAGCAACTCCTCCTTACGCCTCCGTGCCTCCTTTCTCTGAGCTCTTTCTGCCTTTTGTAATCTTTTAACGCACCACACAGCATAGGAACATTATCTACAAAATCAGCTAGTTAGAGCAGCTGCGTAGGTGTTTGTTGATGAGGAGCTACTGCCCTCTACAACTGGCCCGCTCTACACCTGGCTTTGTAACGCACTACACTGTGTAGGGCTTACATAATAAATAATAAATAATAATATTCACAGAGTATAATATGTATATTAATCTGTCTTTTTAACATAAAACTAGTGACTTTTGGTAATGCTAACAATGTTACCATGGTAACCATCTGAAAGAAATGTAATGATCGCCTTTTGTTATTTGCTTTGTACTAGACTTCGTACTTGAAACTAGACCGTTGTTGTAATTGTGCTTCTTTCTGTTGATGTACGAACACTTCAAACAGTGTTTTGTAAGTTATAGTTCTTTGTAAATAGTTTGTAAGTATGTAGCATTATCATAGTTGTTTTGTAATTAGTTGTTACGTAATCAGTATTGTTCTGTTTTGGGGTATGGTCGGATGCTGCGGGTGTGTAGGGTCTATTTTGTTTTGCTGTTGTTTCCTTGTAGCTGTTTTGTTCCTTTGTTGTTCCACTATGTTCTTGTGAAATGACGATTTTAATTGTATTGATTTTGGGGGTGGAGCTTATAAGCTCATGTTTCAGCCCACTCCTTTTGAGCAGAGTGTTTGCTGCTCAAATAAACAAATAAACTAAAGTAAACTAATTTCCAAATCTGCCACCACTGCACAGGTGCACACATTACGCCTTTTTCTGAATGGAGGAGCAGGGTCTGATGACAGGCTGATTGCCATGGCAACAAGTTGGGAGAGTTAACCAATTTGCATGCAGTAAAGAAACACATGTTTAAAACAAAAACAGACTTGTGCCCTGTCACACAAGTCCATGGAGGAAGGGATTGTGTCGGTTGTAGCCGGTTGCACACTGCACGATTTCGGCTGTCTGCGACGAACGACCACTTATCGTGGGGAAGATCCAGAGTCGCAGCCTCAAAAACGCAGGTCCTAGGTCGTACAATGAGACAGGGAGATTTTAAACAGTACGACCAAAGACGAGCTGTGACAGACATCGGGCAGTGTTCGATACTTTGGAATGCGAGTGCACTTTTCTGTGGAAAATAGTGATATGACTTTCATGACCGAGCGAGCTCTTTTGAACGACTCTTTAACGTGAACGGTTCAAACCAGATCTTAATAGCGAAAAGAGCCGCATCTTTTTTTTCAGTCAATTTTACCCAGAACTCCCTCGAACGAACACAAGAACCAGCCCAACAATGGAGCAGGCAACACAAGTGCACTAAAGTGAAAGCTAAATGCACTTACAATCATTTGTCAGACAGTTTCAGCCCCTTTTTATTAGTGGTGGCATGAGATTTGATTCACAAACACGTTTTTCAAAGCTCTTCAGTCCCATTGTGATTTTAGATTGTATACATTTTTAAAAAGTGCCTTTTATCGATTGCGTCTCAGATAATTGTGAGTTTTCTGGCTGGCATTATTCAAATTTGACTTTAAAGAGAGCCAGTCTTTTGAACGGCTCTTTTAAATGAACGGATCCCAAAGACTGGTTCCCAGAGAAGAGCCATAAATCCTCTTACTAGTGGTAAAAACATGCGGCACTCCCATTTTTAAAATTCCCAAGTCTTGCAATGTGTCATCTAAAAAGGATGGGGGGAAAAATTTGCACTGGGCTTTAGAGGATGATGATATCATGGTACCTATATGTGCAAGGGTTGTTAGTTTTTAACCTGCATTAGACCATTGCTTAAATATTGATGTTTACTGTTTTGTTCTTTCACTTCATTCAATACATTCTTACTCTCAGTTTTAATGAGTGTAAACAGGTCCCACATTAGGGAAATGAATGTCCCACTGTGGGACAACAATCACTCCCTAGGAACATGTAGCAACCAGGGTGTATTCTCTTTCCATTTTGTTTAGATGTGTGCTGTCTGTATTTCCTTTTTTATTTCATTTAAGAAGACCCTAAGCCCAACAAATGCCTACATTTTTATGATATTATTCCAGCACCGAACAAACCATCACTGCTTGACTATTGACTATCTTGACTATTTTCCAGAAATTGAAAAAAAAAAGAAAAAGTTATACACTTTTTGGAAAATTCTGTAAAGGACGTATGGTGGCAACATTTTACAACATGGCTGGGCATTAGAAAACAGAAGAAGCACTAACACACGCCACTAGACCTTACCATTTACAAACCCTATAGTGGATTGTTCCCTAAAAGGAAGTTGAGTGCTTGTGGTTCGCAGCTGGCGCCCCCCACAGGGAGCCTCATGCCCATACCGAGTGATACATCTGTTTTCATTGACCTGTGGGGCCTGATCAAAGAGCGCTGCAGTGTACGGAGCTACTACCAGACACTGAACGCAGCACGACACTCATCAGTATTCACCCGCAGTCTTGAGTGTGAGAGAGAGGAGAGAGGAGTCATTGAATTTATAGAGGCAGGAGATGATACGGCCGTGCTGCATGACGAGGTCTTTCATGAAACCCATTAGTGAGTAGACTTATAGTGACTAGGGGTGTGCCAAAAATATAGATTTGGTGATAAATTGTAATATTTTTGCGTCACAATACGGTGCTATTGAGCAAAAAGAGTTTGATAATGCACGTTTCTTTAACTATAGAGGTATATTGTAGGTTATGTGCAGTACATTCATTATTCATTATGAAAACCCTCACGGGTAACACTTTAGAATACGGCCCAATAAGTCTATAGTACTTACAGTGGTAATTACCAGAAATTATTTCAGTAATATTAGTGGTGTTTTAGGTACATACAGTGGTAACTAATAGATAAACTGGCCTGTAAATCCATGGTACAGTGGTAATTACTTGTAATTATGTGGTACATGGTACTTTTTGTGGTATTTCAAGGATACTACAGCAGCATTAGTAAATGTGGTGCTTCTACTGTAGATACATTCAGAGGTCTAGAATTTATGTATGATTTATTTAGGATTGAGTGACTATAAAACAACACAAAGGAAAGAAGTTTCTTATTCTTATTATTACTATAGAATAAGTAGCACAGAAAAGCCTGTAGCAATACAGAGTTTACCATTTCAAAACAAGTTTCAAGCACAAGGAAAAATATAGCCGCAAAGCGGCAATTATCGGCCCTCGCCGACCGCCCTGCCCAAAGCAAGGGGGCGCTTCGCGCCCTTTTGTCTCCCTCAATCTAAAATTACGGTATTACTGCCTTTATGTTTGTTTTTAACTTTTTTCCCTTGGGTCTTAGTTTTAGGATTTTTGGAATGCGCTAACGCGCACACCGCACTCAATTTTGACATTATACAGAGAAAAATTAGTATAAATTTGTATCACACTATATCTGCAAGCATATTTTTACATTTTACTTAGGGCTGCGGCTGTGCCGCAGAAAATCCACAAAGGTTATCCAAGTACTTTGTATAACCTTTGGATCCTCACTTCTTGCTGAATTTAACATAAAATGGGACGTTCTGGTTCTGGTCAACACCGTGACAAATATGGCATAGGTGTAATTGATTTTTCTGATCGGAACGACCAAACAGAATTTTGTGCCAAATTATTTTAATTTTCGTAAAACTAAAATTTGTACTCTCCATATAATTCCTATAGGGGGCGCTATCACGCCCAATTTCAATTTTGCCAAATGAAAGTGTTTAGGACTGTGACTTTAACAACTGATAACAAAATGAGTCAAATCGGGCTTCATATGTGCGAATGGGAGCCATTTTTTATTTGCGAAAAATCACGAAATACTTCGTACGGTTTGCGGCCTCGCCGCATAAAAACCGTAAAACTTAGAAAAGTAATTTGCATAACTTTTAAAGTTCTACTTCTCGAGATTATTTTCCACCTTCCCAGAGAAAGGTGCTGTTACAAGCAGCAGGTCAGGGCGGCAGGGAAGCTAGATGGAGGCGCAGCAGACGGACACATGGACCGGGGAAGGTGTGGGCCAGAGCAGCGCCGTGGACAAGGTGCTTGTGACCCAGACACAGTGGTCACGTTTTCTGCGTGCCTCTTTGACACGTTTTGACATAGATTTCATTGAAGAGCGGCCACATGAGCTGGGGCAACGCACAAGACGCATTCCTCAAAATAGAACCAATCCTATTTTTCCACGCGCCGCATTAAGTGTCGTGCAACTGTTTTCGGCCTCATCACAAGCACCTTTCCGCGGCCGCTTCTCAAGCTCCTGTCCCGTGGCTACCCGCCGTTTCATCCACACCCTCATGTTCCACTGCGCTGCTCTGGCCCGCACCTTCCCCTATACTCCCGGTCCATGTGTCCGTCTGCTGCGCCTCCATCTAGCGTCCCTGCCGCCCTGGCCTGCAGCCCGCAACAGCACCTTTCTCCGGGTTGAGGTCTCTCTTCCACCCCCTCCGCGCTTCCACTTTTTGTCCTCATACCGCTCCAAGAGCAGGTGTGCTGAATGCGCATCACCGAGGTTTGGCACAGTCACGTAACAGAGGTTAAGGTGCTATAAAAATCATATCAAACCAAACCCATTTTCATCCATCCATTTTCCCTTCTAGCTCTGATTTTTCATTTTGTAGTTGTACTGGTGTCTATTAGAAAGGTAGTTCTTTATCCAATTATTAGCAATCCCTCTGATTCCATAACGCTCTAGTTTTTTTAATAAAGTGTGGTGGTCAATGGTGTCAAACGCCTGTTTTAAGTCTATAAATATTCTAATTGAATGTTCTTTCTTTTCTATCGCTCTTGTCATTTGTTCAACCATTTCCATTATTGCCATTTCTGTTGATCTATTTTTACGAAATACATATTGATTGTCTGTCAAAAGTGTGTGTTTGTCAAGAAAATTAGACAGTCTTTGCTCGTAAAGCTTCTCTAATATTTTTGAAAACTGAGGTAGGAGGGAAATGGGTCTGTAATTAGAAAAAATGTGAGCATCCTCAGATTTGTAAATGGGGATGACCTTTGCAATTTTCATCTTGTCCGGAAACAAACCAGATTGTAGGGACAGATTAGATGGATGGACTTGCCACCTTCCCCTGGTATTCCTTGGACTAATGTCCGGTCGATATCACCATACACTGTAAAATTACGAATGGACTGAGAGAGCAAGGCTTCCTCCATAGCGTTCAGCGCGGGCTAGCTGAAGCTCGTTCATGCTAGCAATTTGACTGGGTTTTTAGAGCCAGTTCCACTTTTTAGAACAGAATATTTTTGACGCTTTTTTCTAAAAGATTTTAGATTTGGTTAAAGTCGAAATGGAGAAAAGGTGGGGGTGAAGAGGTTAAAACACTAAGAGCGCATCCAACAAACAATTCTCTAAAAAGTCGCTATTGTCAAGTAGTTATTTTGTTTTTGACTCAGTGGTTATAACTGTTGCCTTAATGTCGGTGGCTGAACTTTGTGTCACCTCTGTGTGTTGAGACCGCGGTGTTGCTGATCTTTGCCAGACCCGAATCGTTTCCACAAATTAACGGTTTAGAAGTAGCTCCAACAGATGCAGTTTTAATAGGATCAAAACTCCAGCTGCCAGCCACCTCTCTCTTCCTCTCTCTCAGCGGCAGATTGACAGAATTAGCACTCTTGCCTCACTACAAGAAGTTGCCAAATTCAAGTTTGATTCCCGAACCGTTTGGGACCTTTCCAGTCTAGTCCTGATTTGATCTTGACCTCCGCCTGATGGTACTTGGGAGTTTTATAATGGGTAATCAACAGTCATCTTACATATTTCCCATCCTCCTGTCTTGTAATCTGTCACTAGTCTCATCTTTCTGCCAAGTCTTGTGAAATTCCCCTTTTTCATTTTTTCTCCCTAATAAATGAATATGACTCCGCTGTAGCTTCTTCACATGTAAATTTGAGGGAGCGCTCATTACTATCAAAGTCAATCCCAGCCGAGCAGAGGTCTTCGTCCCGTGAGCCAATCATCACCCGGGAGATAAGATTCCATGTCACTTTTTGTAGACGTTTATTTGAATTTCAGCTCACAACGCGGTTCTCTTATCAAGCCGCACCGCGCCATTAAAAATCCACTTAACCAGTCGGCGCGGCATCGCTATTTTCATTAGCAGATATGGTCTCGCTCGTCGGTATGTAGGTCACGATCTTTGGGCTGCGTCTCGTTAGTATGACATGAAGTCCTGAATACTTCCAGTGCTGTATAATTCACAGTAAAAACAGATCACCAAGTGGAATCTTTTCTCATGCCACTCCATATTATGAGTGCCCTCCAAGTCCAATTGAAATTCAGGTTATTAATGTGAGGTGAAGTAAGGGGAACCAGCTACTGGCAGTGAGAGTGATACTGAACAGAAAATTTCAGCGCAATTTCATTTTAAACTAAAGTTTAACACATGGGGATAACCAGATTTCGGTTCTGCTTGAAAAGTCTGTGTTGGGATTGCATTGCGCTTTATAAACTAGACAAGCTTTCCATCCATCCATATTGTTCCACTTTAGCAGAGGCAGCAGTCTGAGCAGAGATGCCCAGACTTACCTATCGACGCTTACCATACTCCCGGAGCACCCCCCACAGGAGAACCACGAGGGACACAGTTGAACACCTTCTCCAGAATCCACAAAGCACAATTTGACTGCTTGGGTGAAGTCCCACGAACCCTGGAGCACCTGATGGAGCGTATAAAGCTGGTCCAGTGTGTGACGACCGGGACAAAAAACACACTGTTCCTCCTGAATCCGAGATTTGACTATTGATCGGATCCTCCTCTCCAGCACCCTGGAGTAGACCTTACCAGGGAGGCTGAGGAGTGTGAATCCCCTGTAGTTAGAGCACACCCTCTGGTCCCCCTTCTTAGAGAGACCACCACTACAATCTGCCAATACAGAGGCACTGTCCCCGACCACCATGTCACAGAAGCGTGTCAGCCAAGACAAGCCGAGGTGTTTGGAAAGCTCCTCGGCTTGTCTTGGCTGACACGTCTGATTTTTAGCTTGGGTGATGGATGAGTCCCCCTCCGAGTCCTCAGTCTCTGCTTCCTCATCAAAAGGCATGATGGTGGGATTGAGGTGATCCTCGAAGTATTCCTTTCACTTTCCTACCACATATGCAGTCAAGGTCAGTAGCTACCCGCACTGTAAACAGTGTTTGTGAAGCACTGCTGCCCCTCCTGAGGCGTCGGACGACAAGCTTCTCAAAGCGAAATATGGAGGATCATTAATCATTCACTCCCCACATTCTGTGGCAGTAAGCAACATAGAAACAGCTGCCACTCACTCACAGACCACATTCACAAATAGTGTTTTGAGGGCGGACCCAGTTAAAATGATTCATTTAATTACTTATGTAATTATTTCACAATTAATTACATTTAATTGCACTTTTCTTGAGAGGATATGTCTCAAGAAAAGACATATCCTCAAACAGGATATAAACAGGTATAACAAAAATATACCTGTTTTTGTTACAGGTATATTTTAGGAGCTTTCTGTATTTGCCTGCATTTTAACTTATTTTAAGTGCAGATGTGATGCCTGTGTGATCACTTCATACACTTTTGGGCCTACAGCAGTTGACATATTTTGTAAAACATCGGAGAATGTTTTTTTAAGTAAGGATTTAAACAACGAGGAGACATGCATCACACAGTTCTAATATACAGTGTGGACTGGAATAGTTTGGGCCAGAGCAGCTGTGATCTCACACTTACCTTAACAAACGCAGTGATATTCACAGGTCATGATCTCCCTGCACCACCTGTACGTCTCCTCTCTTAAGGTCACACATCTCAGCTTTGTCCCTTGTTCCTCTGTCTCACTAGGCTTTTCCATCGTTGAGCGTTGAGATTGCCAATCCACAGATTTGCAAGTTTTAAGAAATAAAAGTGTTGATGTCCATCTCTGAGCTGTGTCTGGCAGGTACAAGGAAATTGAGAAAGTTGCCACGAGTGTCTTTATCTGTTATATCTGCCAAAGCTAGCAAGAAAACTGGAAAAAATGGTTTTAGTAAGGTAAAATAAAAGCAAAGTTTTGACAACAAAGCTCAGTTTTATTGAAGAAAGTGTGATTTAGCGAGGAAGCAGCCGACTGAAGAATCACCGCGATCTGACTGCCTTCCATTTGTACACAAGGAAATGTAACGCTAAAAGCCTTCTGCTCTCAGCTTTTATCCGCCGTTGCGGCTCCGGGACACAAAGAAAAGCAGCCATAATATACATAATACATGCTAAACAAGGTCTTTGCATAATGAGAGGTTCAATAAAGGTGCTTTTTGAAACACAAATCTGCCCTTTTTTGCCTAAGTACGCAACAAATACAATGTTCCTTTGAATTATTGATGTTTGCAAACCTATTGTGCTATAGAAATAGTGTTGTTCACATGTTGATTCAGAAGTGCAAGGGAGACGGGGATGGTTGTCACACTTTTGTTTAATAGCGTGATCTACTGCTCATCAACAAATTATTCCACAAGAGTCACGCAACTGTTCCACAAGATCACAGAGTGGGAGGTTGTGCATGGAAGTGCACAAGTGTTTGAAATCTCCACAGTCACAAGCCAATCACTGCCAAACTCTGATTCAATCTACAAAAGTGAGATAAAACATCCGGGTGTGTTGAACCAAAGTCAAATATATTGAACCAACTGGATTTTCTTGACTTTATGCCCATGGCTTGGATTTTTTTATTTTTTTCTTCATGTTGATACAGTGATACCAGCAGATGGAAAAAGTCATGGTGCTCTCTGTAAAGGAGGAATAGAAAGCCCTAAATGTGACAAAAACTCTTCTCCATTTGACAGGTTTTGGGCCAGTGTTTCTTAACCTATGTTTATACATTTTGGAAACAAATAAATTATTTAATCGTCACAATAAGGTGTTTAATCATTGTACACATTTGTTATTAAATCGTAACTTCAAAGGTAACTGCCGCAATATCTCGACATAATTTGACCTTCCAGATACCACATTTTCCAATCTTTTTCTTTAGCTTATCTTTTTTCATATCCAACAAAGTGTAAGATAGTGATTAATCCCATGTACACGTGCATTGTCTGCGTACAACTAGAAACACAAACGACTTATTCATCGGGCTTTACAGTTTGTACAGTTTAATTTGATAAGACAGTGGTCTAAAGTTGACAATTTGCATGAGTTTAAACACGCTGACATAGGACAAACTCTGAGTAGAAGTTTTTATGACAGTATCCTGCAGCCGGCGCCCTCACCGTGCAGCTTCCCGGTCCATGGTGCGGTCGAAGGCTGTGGGAGTCGACAGTGCTGACATCTTCTTGAGCACATTCCCTTAAAACAAACATGTCCGGGAGGCAGAACTTGGTATTGTGCATTGTGAGATCTTTTTTTTTTTTTTTTACTCCCTGCCTCAGGGCTGAATAATGTACCAAATTATTTCTCTAAAATTCAGATCTCAGGCGACCCGAGAATTTCAAGAGCAGATGAGTGTGTTCAGGACCATGTTTTTTGTTTTTTGTAAAGTTATGGTTATGTCCGATAGAGACAGACAGCAACGCATCATACTTGGGGGCATGGTCTAGTGAGCGGGAAGGAAGTCTATCATAGAAATCCATACTATTTTTTCATTATTTCATGTTAGCTTTCAAATCTAAGCTTTCAAACAAGGAATGGCAGGTTCACATACAGTGAAACGTATGACTACTGCACGTATCCCTTACAGTTTTCTTGTAAACTTTGACTTACATCAAGTACAGTTTGTGGTGTGTTTGTTTTGCAATATTGTTTAAATTAGACAAGTTAGTTTGTAGCTGATTTTATTCTGAAATCCCCCCGATTCTCATCCCTGGCTGATGACTGACTTCCTGTCTCGGGGGTCGGCCCGTCATTCCGACATCCCCTCAATCAGACACTTTTTGACACCGCTATTCCGACAATAGGTCCTTAAGGTTAGGGCTAAGGTAAGGTTAGGGTTAGTTTGTAAACTCCACTATCCTTAAGGTTAGGTCTAAGGTAAGGTTAGGGTTAGTTTGTAAACTCTACTATCCTTAAGGTTAGGGCTAAGGTAAGGTTAGGGTTAGTTTGTAAACTCTACTATCCTTAAGGTTAGGGCTAAGGTAAGGTTAGGGTTAGTTTGTAAACTCCACTATCCTTAAGGTTAGGGCTAAGGTAAGGTTAGGGTTAGTTTGTAAACTCTACTATCCTTAGGTTAGGGCTAAGGTTAGGGTTAGTTTGTAAACTCTACTATCCTTAAGGTTAGGGCTAAGGTAAGGTTAGGGTTAGTTTGTAAACTCTACTATCCTTAAGGTTAGGGCTAAGGTAAGGTTAGGGTTAGTTTGTAAACTCTACTATCCTTAAGGTTAGGGCTAAGGTAAGGTTAGGGTTAGTTTGTAAACTCTACTATCCTTAAGGTTAGGGCTAAGGTAAGGTTAGGGTTCGTAAACTAACGAACTAACGTCTGTCGGAGTGCCGGGACGTTTGATAAAAAAATGGAAACACCACCACACCGACAATTAGACCTCAATGTCGGAGTGGGGGGGGGGGATGGGGGGGGTGTCGGAATGGCGGGGTGTAACCCCTGTCGCGTTCATGTACTTCCCTGAGGTTGGTACCTTACTAAATTTAGTACAATGTAATGTGCTTTGTAACAATCTGTAATAACTTAATTACAGATAACTAATAGCTATGGCTATGGAGTATGGAGTGAATGAATAATGACTACAGTGTGGCGCTTTGAGAAACTTGGTAATACAGGCTTGTAAAGCGCAACACAAGTGTAAACCATTATTATTATTATCATAATTATTATTATTACATAAGGAGAAAACAAGTGTATGTTATTTTCAATGACACTTCTCTCTTCAGTTGTAATGTACGCTTTAATGACCTTCAAGGCTTTAATTTTGGCACAGTTTGATTAATGATTTTCAACTCTTTTCAATGCTAATGGTAATCCTGTGATAACAGGGTTATTGGTTGAAAAAGTGCGTGTCTTCCCTCAAGTTCACTGTGAGTTGTGGCGGCGCTATTTGTACAGTATTAGCATCACTATCAAACAAACATCTGAAATCTGAATGTGGCGTCTTGTGATGGAGAGAAACAGGAAATGAAGGAGCATTGATGGATGGGTGGGTGGTTTGAGAGAAGAGGATATTAAACCCGAGCAGGCCTGAGAGACACACTTCATCTTAACAAGAGTCTTCATCATTTGATCTATCAGTTTTGACTGCTGGACAAGAAGCAAACAAAACAAACAAACAAACCAAAAACCTTAAAATCTTTGATATAGTCCATGTCTTATGGCGATGAGCTAAAGCAATTATCATTATACATTTTAGTAGTTTTCTCTTCAGAGCATCTTCCAACACATGTGATTTAACATTATTGTTTAAATCACAGCTCGCATCTTATAACAATAATATGTCATAGATTGTGCTGCCTTCATATGGTCTCATAATTATGGTAAATGCCACTTTCTGAGTAGAAAATTGCTCATGAATGCCTTATCTCATATGTTTCACTGAAAAACTGGGACATAATTTAGATTTGTTACCATGCATTATGTTCCTTGATTTGATTGTTAATGTAAATATTATTGTTTTTAATTTTGGGGTGGGCGCTTATAAGCTTTTTGCTTCGGCCCACTCCCTTTGAGCAGATTTACTGCTCAAATAAATAAATACTCGAGTTTCCGAGATGACCTTTCAACAAAAAAGAGACCGAAAATATGTTTTTATGCCTTTTATCTCATTGGTATAAGGCAGGGCTTCAACCATTTTTACCTGGTGAGCTACGCAACAAAAACAACAGAGATCTACTTATGCCTCATGTGATAGTCACAACTCGGGAAGTTTCACCACGAAGGAAAATTGTAGCAAAATGGAGCAAAATTAGGTAACTCGGAAGAGACATATTTGAAACGTTTATTTATTTTTTTACTTCACAGTTTTGGTCATATTTAATAAGACTTATCAGCATGATTACATTCTTCCAAAAAATATTACGGCCACTTGATACTGAGCCCTCACCAAATCTCATTAAAGTTTTCAAATGTCTTTCTCCTGACTGTTCTTTGCATAGCTCTAGTGTTAAAGCACCTCTCCCCACACACCTGCCCACTACTCTTCCTTATTAGACGCCCCATTCCTCTGTCAGAGCCGGACCTGTTCACCTGCAGGACCCTGTCAGCCTTCATAAGACTAAGTGTAATTTTGTTCCTTTCTCTGGTGCAGAAGTCATTATTAATACTGCTGCTGTGTGACATGTTCAGGTGCGCTCACACAAGTTTAATTTGGGATTTAATGATGCGGTTGGAGTCGAATTGCTATTAGAGGTCAACTTTGGACACTTTAGTCTTTTTATTTAAATGAAATAATGAAACAAAAACACACTCCAGGTGTGTTTTTGGTCTATTTTGGGTCTCCACAACTTTTTGCACCTCGTGGTTTTATGTCAGTTGAAGAAAGAAAAATGGACGCTTGATTTTATGTAAAAGCGATTTGTTAAAAGGAGCATTATGGAACTTTTTCTTATTTGAAGTAAAAAAAGACTTATTCCATCTGCGAATGCATGTGAAAATGATATCATTATTTGCAGTGTAAGACAGCAGGCTTTCATAAACTTTGACCCTAAAGTCTGGTGTTGTGTTTTATATAGCTTACTATTAGTGTTTTATATACAGTAACTTACTGTGGGCAGCTGTTCTACTCTGCGTACAACATACAGTACAGGTCAGTATTTTATAGATGAACTCTACCCAGTACAGTACAAGCCTGTTCACTCATCTGGTCTGACTGGCCCAATGTACGTCGGCCCACCGGGAAAACTGCTCCCGATGGCCAGTCCAGCCCTGGGCAGCGCTCCCACAAATGCACACGCTGGAATACACATTATTGCAGGAAAAAAAAGCCTGAAAGTTTGGTAAGCCGCATTGAGAACAATGTGGACAAATGCTGCCTTTTGGTGGGGTTTATGGAATTATTCACAGGTGCCAAGGCAAATACTAGAGGAAAGAAGCTGCTAAAATACAAACTATGATGGTTAGCAACATGCTAATGTTATGCTAACACCAGCTTAAGTTGTGCTAACAACGGCTAAATGCTAATATCGCCAAAATCCTCTTTTAGAACAGCGGTCTGATGTTGTGAGATAATAAATCCGTATGACCTGCATGTTAATAGTGAGGGCTGTCCACTCTCTCGTTCAGCCATTTGGACACGGCCTGTAGGTATTAAAAGTTCATACTGGAGCCACAAACCACCCGGAGACGGTATCATAGTTTAAGTTGATTTATTCCTCCAAGTTTAAGTTTATCTGCCATGGTTCTGCAACAATATCAGTTTCAACATAAGTTCACAAATGTATATACAAACATAACTTTGCAAAACATCAAAGAAAGTATTACTCACATTTGAGGAAAACAAAGGATGCATGGGCAACAAACAAAAGGAGGAGAAAAGAACATAGGCCAGAGGCTCAGAAGGCCTGGTGTGCAGTTCAAGCCACACTGTGGACTGGGTGTGGCAAGGTGGTCGCAGGTGCCACCATCTTGTGGGGAAGACGGGTACTACTGTACAGTTCACTGAATTGTTCCTTGTGTAGTTTCTGACACGGCCAAAGGTCCGTTCCAAAAAGTAAGCCTCATCAGCCTGGATTCGTCCTGGCCTGGGCAGTGGAGATGCTCGCCTAACCAGGTCGACCAGGCACTGGGCTGGGCAGGGCCCACCAGTGGAAACACCCCTAATGAGATCAGCTGACGACCTGAACATCCTGAATGACCAGTATATTCCACCAATGGATTTCTTCTTCCCTAATGGCACGGGCATGTTCCAATGCCAAGATTCATCGGGCTCACATTGTAAAAGAGTGGTTCTAGGAACATGAGACATCAATTTAACACGTGGATTGATCACAAAAAGGTCCAGATTTTAACCCCATAGGAGAATCTTTAAGATGTGCTGGAGAAGGCTTTGCACAACGGTCACACTCTCCCATCATCAATACCACATCTTCTGAATGATGCTGTAATCGAAACTAACAGTGGTCCAACAAAATATTAGAGTGTATCACCTTTCTTTTTGTCAGGTCGTGTGTGTAAAGGAACAAAAGACAATATAGGACTATTGTTTTGAAGCCCAGTCGTGGCATAAGTCTTGTTGCTTTACCACACTGGGCAATCTCCGTCCATAAAGCCCTGAGCTGGTGTTCATCACACACTATATTGTAGAAACTGCAGCATGCCATAGTGAGTGTCCATTGTGAGTGTGTTTCATTTGAGCTTTAGACTCATGAAGGACTGTGTGTCAAATGCAAGGTCTGCGCAGTATTGCAGCCAAGGCCAATCTGTGATCTCTCATTCACATCGCTGCTGTGACGGTATGGTCAGGACTAATGCGAGCCTTAAATCACGAACAGTCATTTGATCCCTCAGCCTTCTGCTTACAAAAGGACTCTATACAGACGTGATTTCTATGGCATCAAGTTGAAGTAAAAATTTGCCGTTCAAGTAAGAGATGAAAAATATATTAAAACTTGAGAACCAAGTTACTGTTTGAGCCTAAGTCTGATTTATGTTTTTGTGCGGATGTCACCCAAAAGACACATTACAAACAATAACGTAATGAATTCTATGGGGATGGCTAGTGCCTACGTCATCGTAGCCGAATACGTCACTTCCGTGTCCAAACCGAATTGGGCTAGAATGGTGCAGTGCTGTGTCCCAAGTTGTAACAACAGAAATGATATCAATAAAACGATAAGTTACTACCGCTTTCCTTTGGACGAAAACGAGAAGAGGAGATGGCTTAAACTGATACGGTAAGCTGGATATCTAACCATGAAAAATACATTTAAGTGCGGGCTAGCGCCAGTATTTGCGCTAAACGTTAGCCGAGATAACGTTACCTGTTGCTGTTACGATGGAGTGGGGCCACATAAAATAATCGAGATTAAAGTAATTATTTACGAGAATAAAATTGCCATTTACTAGTTTAATGTGACTGAGTTTAAAGTCGTTATTTATGAGAATCAACTAGCTAGTTATTTATGAAAAGTCATATTGTGAGATATTAAACTCATTTACAAAAAACAAACATTTTACGAGAATGAACGAGATTAATTACGAGATATACGTAATATTTTACAAGATTAAGTCGTTTACAAGTCCTTTTTTTAGATTTACGTGACAATTTACAAGAATAAAGTCAGTATTTACATTTACATTTTTGAGAATGAAGCCATTAACAATATAAAAGTCACTATTTATGTATATACAGTTGCCAAATTGTGTTGCTTTTGTGGAACGGGGGTGAGAGGGATAAGGGTTCTGCACTGGCAGAACCTACTTCTTTTTGTTTATCGCCACAGAGTTCTTTATGTAATGTTCTTTTCTTTTATCCAGGCGTAAAGATTTCACCCCTAACTACAACTCAAGGGTCTGTGGATGGCATTTTCCACATGGCAAAGCAGCGGGGCCCACACGGTTTGCCTGGAATGAGGGAAAGGCTTTTCCTCACATCAGCCAGCCGACCAAACGGCAAAAGAAAATGCTCCTGGCGACTGTAGAGGACGAAGGAGGAGCTGAACCAGGCCCAAGTCACCTTGGCACTGCTCAGAAGACCCCAAGTAGTTCAAGTGTTTTGGTGCTCGAAATTGAGAATGAGATGCTCAGAAAAGAAAATGACAAACTGAAGAAAGAATTGGAGAAACAAAACAAACATTTTCATTTAGTCAAATATCCTCCCACCCAGACATAGTCAACTATTACACTGGCTTGCCAGATGCTGCCACAGTCTTATTTTTGGAGACCCTTCTTTCCAAATTTGATCTCCAGTATCACTTTGATTGGAACGTCCAAAAAATGCCCTTAATCGATCAGCTGCTCTTGACTTTGATGAAACTTCGACTGAATTGTGGTCTTGTTGACCTTTCTGTGAGGTTTAACTGCTGCCGGGCCACAGTCACCAACATCTTTATCACCATCTCCAGTGCCCTGTATGACATTTTGTATGTCGGCATGATGGAAAACAAAATTCCTTCCAGATTCAAGAACCAAACCTCCCTGCCACATTGCTTCCAGCCATTTCCCAATTGTCGGATTGTGCTCGACTGTACTGAAGTAGCTGTGTCCAACACAGAAAGTCTGGACACCCAAAGTCATCTGTACAGTCATTACAAAGGAGGTACCACGCTTAAGGCTCTGATTGGTGTGGCACCTAATGGATTCATTACCTTCGCCAGTGACCTGTATGGTGGAAGCACATCGGACAAAGCAATAACGGCAGACTGCGGAGTACTTCAACAACTAGAAGCAGGTGACATGGTGATGGCTGACAAGGGCTTCACTATTCGTGACATTTTACCTGCAGGTGTTTCACTGAACATCCCAACATTCCTTGTCAACGGACAGTTCACAATGGAGGAAATCAACCACAACAGACTTATTGCCAGTGCAAGAGTTCATGTGGAGCGTTCCATTCAGCGCCTGAAAACATTTCACATTTTGTCATACATTCCATACCAGTATAAAAAGCATGCAAACAAGATACTGAAAGTGTGTGTTTCTCTCACAAATTTACAGACACCCATTCTCCGTGAAATAGCATGAATTTCCTCTCACTGTTTGCCACAATGCCATCATCAGCATTGAATTTTTCTTTAACTGTATTCCATATGAACTGTATCAATGTTGTTTTTTACTTGCTAATCAATTTTCCTAAACTCAAATGTTATATTTTTTTAAAGGTTTATGTTATACATATTATCAACACAACTGTGTTTGATCCTCCATAAGCTGAATGAATAATTTTGAGAAGTACTTAGATATCCATTTGACAGCCTGGATGCAACTGAAGCTGAACAAGACAATAAAAAGTCTTCACACTGATTATGTTGCTCCCACTTAATTTATTTGAACTGCATGTTACTGCTTTTCTTTTTCTTTTTTAGAATAAATAAAACAACAAAACACACAAACATCAGTTTAACTGGTACAAATGCACAGATATTGATATATACAAATTGGGAGAGGCTACAACATTCAAACTGAATATCCTGCTTTAGAACTAGGAATGTCAAGATTAACTGATTTTACAATAACCGCGGTTATAAAAGCTCACAGTAGGTTAATCGTAATAGTTTTAGGGCCCAAGGTAAATCGTCTCAGCGTTAAATCCGCTCAAACGCATGAAGTCAACGGCAGGTTCATAAGTCAAATGTGCAAATCTTATTTTCATAGCTGCCAAAGGAAGAGTTAAAAAAAATGGACATGAACAGTGTAAGCACATGGAAAGACATAGATCTTTCAAAAACATCCACATAAATCTGCTTTCTTATAGCTAGCTAGGTAGGTATAGGTATTGCTAATAATAATAATAATAATAATAATGATATTCTACTGCCTATTTATAAGTTTACTTTTTATTATATTACTTTTTTATATAATGACAAAAGCATGAAGATAAAAAATAAAGGCTGAACCTTCAATAGGCTATCAATTAAAACAACCCTTAAATAAATATATACGTAAAATGTCCTCTTTTGTGAACATTTACACAGAACTGTAAAGGTTGAGAAATTCTTTCTTCTAAATTTCGCTATTCATGAATAATTGTAAAGAAATCGCAACATTTTTCCTCATAATATTCGTGACTCAAAAATTTGAATCCTGACATCCCTATTTAGAACATGTAAACAAATGCAGGGTTAATCATTTAATATCGGAGAGAATATGGGGCAGGAAAATGTCCTTATAAATATTTCTAAAACACTAATGTTGTTTGCCCAAGCTGGATCTTTATGGATGAACAGAATTACAACATCCAGCGGAGTCCATACCACCAGGTGACATGTGCCAGCTCCTGTCAGGTACAGGTTGCCCTGAATTTGATGCCAGTAGTTGTGAGTCGGCTTCATTTTCAGTAGGCCAGTAACTTCATCCAGTTTGAGATAAAAGTCCTTTGCCTCTGCTGCCTGAATTATGGTCTTCTTTCTGGCTGCATAAGGACATTTCACCTCAATGATGCAGTCAGCAGATACTGTCCCATCTGGAGAGCCACCAAGCAGGCCACTGTCAGAGAGAAACTCTCCGCTCTCCTGGATGATCACACCAGTGCGCTTCATGTACTCTTCTTTAGCCTTTGGCTCATGAACGATTCCCCAATCACAAGCCTGGGGGTTGAAAGGGAATTTCATACACAATGGCATCACAAGGTGCTTTATAAAGGGAGAGAAGGAAAGAAATATCAGCCCAACCCTTCTAGTACAATTTTTGTTTACACTTGTTTGACTTAAAAATTACCCTTGGGTCTCTATGTGGGTTTTTTCTGCCACAAAAGGGTGATATGTAGAACTAATTGACAATAACCTTCACTGTATTTGAGAATAAAAACATTTTTGGTGAAGAAACTTAATTGTACATACATTTTGAATATGTGATAAAAATAAAAAATGTTAACGGTCTAAAATACACTGTGGGCAAATTCGGCTGTTTAAAAGCCACAACCATTACAGCTGAAAAAACATCTGATAAAAAATTTGATCAACCTTTTTTCCCAAACACTATTCATCAAGCTCAGACCTGATCAAAACAATTATTTTTGTGTTTTTAAATAATGGATTTTAACCTTCTGAATGCCTATTTCATATGTGATTTCACTGCAGTGTCATGGTTGAATGAAAAATTGTGGTTATAATGGGAGTCGCTGGGGAGTATTACTTAAAATCTGATGCTGCAGAAAAAGTAATGTGCCAAAGCAGATGTTTTCACAAGTCTTTGGAAGATCCAAGAGTGTGATAGCATATAACAAATATCCACCCATACACCATTTTTTATATTAAAAATCTGCAATTTTGTGTTTTTATCGGGGCCAAGATTGATGAAGAGATCTGAGTAAAAAAACTGTATATATTATGTTTTTTACAGCAGCTAAAGTTGTACCTTTAAAAAAAAAAAAAAAAAGGGACTAAAGGATATGTTTTATTACAGTACCCAAGGGTTAAAAGAACTTTGTGTCCATCACTTACATGAGCTCCTTGCTTGAAGTTGTAATGACCAAGCAGCGTTTTGAATAATGAAGGAGGGTAAGAGTTCCTCTTCACTGCCGCCAACACAAGACCAAAGTTGCTGGCTGTAACTCTCTTCTTGCGATATGCCATCCTGTTATAAAGAAACACACAACAGTTAACCTCACAGCACTTAAAAAACAATTCAAGAAAGAGCTAGTCACTAATGACTTTTAGTACACATGAAATCAATCGATCCTTGTATGTATTATTACCATAAGTCATTCTTAGTTTGCCCAACTGTGGCTCTCTCGATGGCTTCCTTTTGTTGTGGGCTCACAGCAAGGGATGAAAGGAGATGTTGAGCTTTGTCCTCACAATACCCGGAGTTGGCCAATATCCCATCAAAAGTTTTGATGTGATGGCAGGGGTCAAAAGTCTGTCCCAACAAATATCATTGAATCAGAATAACAACAATTAGATCCCTTCATGTCAACATTGTTCACAGACATACATATATTGAGTTGCCTTGTGTACGAAATGCGCGGTATAAATAAAGTTAAAATTAAAGTCTGAACAGGTTTATGTCTGATTTGCAATGGTTTAAATCTGTGGATATGTCAAACTAAATTTACCATCTTACTAGGGATATCGTCAATCTTTGTAACTGATTTAATGTTGTGTACATGTGAAGTTTCTGATAAAGCAGGACATGAAACAACAAAACACAAAACACAAGTCAAACCTGAGGCAGTGCAGGAGGTTCTGGAGCTAATATCCAACCCAGACCTGTAAAACGGTCAAGCTGTGCCAGAGATGACGATGCCCATTCTATGTCCTCCGGGGTGACAGGGCGTTTAATTCCAGCTGAAAAAATAGCATAAAGGGTATGATGGTAACTGCTATCTAACCCAGGCTTAGATTTTAGTATGGAAAGAAAACATATGGTCATTGTTTTTCCAATGATAACAAAACAGAAAGCATGACACATATTTCCAAGTTACTCGAAGAACTAACCTTGTGATGTGGAAGGTGCAATCACAGACACTTTCTTGGCCGTGATTTCCTCTGTTTTGGGTGTCGTGGGCCTCTTCCACATACACTCGACATCCGTGCGGGTGAAGTTCTTCTCAGCCCAAATGAGGAGGGCTGCAACATGGTGGCACTTGGACCTCCCGATGGCACAAGAGCAAGAACTTGCCTTCACTTCCTGTCCCTCAACGTGTACCTGAGTGAAATCAACTTTGCTAACCCTCACAAAATACTCTTAACAATGCTAAGAGGCAAAGCTTTGTAGTGCACTCTGACTGTAAGCCTGCACTGCTAACTTTTTTTATTATAGTATGTTTATTTTTTTTATTGTTTATACTTTTTGCCCCCTGAAGTCTGGTAGTCACTGTATAAGATACCTCCTATATTTACTATTTAATTGTTCGCACGTTTCCTGTCTATTCTGCACACCCTGAGTGTTTTCTTGAGAGCTGAATGTAACAAGTGAATTGTGAGATCAATAAAGGTTTTTCTTATCTTTGTGTTGCACTAGGTGGAGCCAACAACTAGTTAGGTAATGTCTAATCTGTATTGGGCGAGTAATACTTTTCCAGAGTTTTAAGTTGTCAACAAACCGTAGGTACTTATTCTAACATAGCTAAGTACAATAGTTAACGTTACACTTGTACAGTAAAGTTAGCTTGGTGGCCGACAGCCTTATGTTAGCGAGCTAACGGTAGCTACTAAAAACTTGTAACGTTTGAACCGTGACAAATGTACAATCTTTTTATGGTAAAGGGCGACAGCTTAATGATTGATTAAAAATTTGTTTTATGCTTATATAACGCAACAATAGTCAATGTCATAGAATTTTGTGCCAGATGACGAGTCACTCAGAGTCAGGACCTCACCTCAACCTCGTAAACTTTACTTTTCATTGAAGCCTGTACTTTCCCTTTCAGACTTCCACCTGCCAGCACACTAACATTTACAACTCTGTTGGAGTTGTAGGAGTTCAAACCCTTTTTCACGGACTTTGGGGTGTCCGAAAAATACGATGTCACCGTAAAAAAAGTGACCGGTTCCTTAGCTACTGCCATTGTGTTTACATTAGATTCAGCGGCTTGGACACGGAAGTGATGTCGTGACGTCACGCTAGCCATCCCCATAGAACACAAAATAAAATAAAACATATAATTTTTATGTATACAAGAAACACAAACTTTACATCTTTTATTTTGTACATGTGTCAGATGGTTGGTATGTGGGCTCACAACTAAAGATTGTTGAGAACCACATAACTATTTGTATAATCTCTCAGTCATGCAGGAGTTTTCCATTGTCCGCAAAAGGTTTTCAAATGCTTTAACGTGCTGATTTCAGACGCCTGTTGTCCGGTCAGAAGGCAACAGAGTTTCCAGATAGGGCTCAATATATGACAGATCCAGTGACTTGCCGTGAGGTTTGTTACTGGTGAGGCACATGTTGTATAGACTCCAATATAAAGTCAACAAAACTGCAGGAAAATGCAACTAGCAGTTTCTGGTAATTGTGTAAATTTACTTTGTTACTTTGAAATAACAATAGGATTTTCCACAAAAAAAAGAAATTCTACATAAAATACATTCTCACAATATTGCAAATAAAAATTAAAAGGACGACATAGCATGCATGGCCGGGAGTATTTCCCCGATTGCTCGAGTAATAAGTCTTTGACAGTCATGCGCAATAAGGACAGTGCGTGGTGGCACCGCCATTTGCACTATATCGACTCATCTATGGCATTTCATCCATAAAAAGTTGGTCTAATCAAAAAAGTTTTCACTTTTACTCACTCCTTTTATGTTTAAATTGAATCTCCCAAACCATATAGAGAAATAAAACTGGTTTTATTTACACTTGTAGTCCACGTGTTTTGCAGAAATGTGTAGCTAGCCTCAGGTTAAATGTGTTGTTCTTGTGCCGGATTCTTCATCCAGAAGATAGTAAACCAAAACGCCCAACAAAACCCTTTACACACGTATTTTACTTTTGGGGTGCGAGAAAGAATGGGAGTGAATGAACTCATTTCAAGGACACCATAGGCAGCTCCAACCTCGATATCGACAACTAATAAACGATTTGGACATTTTTGACCACAAAATTGAATAAAATCATAGGAAATCTTTATCATCATCATCAGTAAAAAGAATTGTTTTATCAAGTTTATTGTACTTTTTTAGTTTAGGTGGAACCAAGCTCCTGCTGCGGTCATACAGGGAACGGACAGCCCTTAGCAGAGGGCCCCGGACCCCATACTCCTGGAGCACCCCCACAGGGCACCACGAGGGACACGGTCGAACGCTTTCTCCAGATCCACAAAGCACATGTGGACTGGTTGGACGAACTCCCACAAACCCTTGAGCACCCGATGAAGGGTATAGAGCTGGTCCAGTGTTCAACGACCAGGACGAAAACCGCATTGTTCCTCCTGGATCCAAGGTTCGACTATCGGCCGGATCCTCCTCTCCAGCACCCTGGAGTAGACCTTACCGAGGAGGCTGAGGAGTGTGATCCCTCTGTAATTGGAGCACACCCTCCGATCCCCCTTCTTAAAGAGAGGGTCCACCACCCCGGTCTGCCACTCCAGAGTAGGGTTGGGCATCGTTTGCATTTTTCCGATTCCGGTTCCGATTCCGATTCTCACTATCGATTCCTGTTCTAAACGATTCTCGATTCCGATTCTTTGAAGTGCAGGAGAGAAAAAAAAAGATATTTTTTTAATTTGAAAAAGCCTTTACACAGGCCATTTTTTATTTGCCAAGTGACTTCAAATCAAAATCAAATCAAATTGTATTTCTTAAGTACTTTTCCTGCCATAAGGCAACAGAAAGTGCTTTACATAAAAACTAATGAAATTAAAAAAACAAGGAAGACACGCACGCACACACGCACGCACGCACACACACACACACACACACACACACACACACACTGGACCTTTTCAGTAGGCGGCCCGAGGGCAAACAATAAAATATGACCCGCGCCTTATTTTGCATAAAAACAATATTTGTTGGCACTATCCGCGCCAGTATCGCGTCACTCCGCGGCGCATATACGCTCCGCTTTGCGTAGCTGTGTTTATGCAGCTCCGCCTCCATCACCTCAGAGCGGCTGAAATGTACACCTGGCTCTGTAAACCGCTGAAAAACGGCTAAAGTGAGAATACTGGAGGCTTATCGTTGGACGGACTGACAGATTTGACCAAACCAAAGCACAAGGACGCTCGTGCATCGTGTCTTCAGAGTTTGGCTTGGATTATCACATGGAGGAGCAGGACGCGGTCCTCAGCAGGTGGACAGCGCGTTTCCTTTTCTTCATTGGTACAAAGGGCCTGACCAGTAACTTTAAGGTAAGGAACATCAGTTTTGGATGTGTTTGTAAAGCGAGTGATGAAACTGATGTAGCGTGAGTTTGGGGAAACTGCACCGGGCTAGCACGAGTGTTCAACCGGTCAATACGCTTGTTAAACCTCGCTGTGGCTGAATCTGAATAAATGTGGATGCAAACACGAGCGCGCCATCTCATAAGAGCACTTAATTCACTGAGTTTTTCACAAAGCGTCATGAAGCCAGGGCTTTATGACGCTGGGTGGACAGCTGCTGAGCATTTTTGAAATGTGTCCCCCCCACCTTCCAAACGCTGCGGCGCTTCGCTGGCATTTAGGAATCGAAAAAAAGCATCAAAATACAAACGTCTTCTTAACGGTTCCGGAACCGGACTTTAGGAACCGGTTCCTATTTGGAACCGGTTCTCGGTGCCCAACCCTACTCCAGAGGCACTGTCACGACCGCCAAGCGATGTTGCAGAGACGTGTCAGCCAAGACAGCCCTACAACATCCAGAGACTTAAGGTACTCGGGACGAATCTCATCCACCCCTGGAGCCTTGCCACCGAGGAGCTTTCTAACCACCTCGGTGACTTCAGCTTGGGTGATGGGCGAACCCCCCTCCGAGTCCCCAGCCTCTGCCTCCTCATCGGAAGACGTGACAGTGGGATTGAGGAGATCTTCGAAGTACTCCTTCCACCGCCCGACCACATCCCCAGTCGAGGTCAGCAGGTCCCCGCCCGCACTGTAAACAGTGTTGTTGAAGCACTGCTTCCCCCTCCTGAGGCGCCGGATGGTTTGCCAGAATCTCTTCGAGGCCGACCGATAGTCCTCCTCCATGGCTTCTCCGAACTCCTCCCAGACCAGAGTTTTTGCCTCTGACCACACGAGCTGCAGCACGCTTGGCCTACCGGTACCTCTCAGCTGCCTCCGGAGTCCCACAAGCCAACAAGGCCAGGTAGGACTCCTTCTTCAGCTTGACGGCATCCCTTACTTCCGGGCGCCACCACAGGGTTCGGGGATTTCCGCCGCGACAGGCACCAGAGACCTTACGGCCACAACTGCGAGCAGCCGCATCGACAATGGAGAACATGGTCCACTCGGACTCCATGTCTCCAACCTACCTCGGAATCTGGGTGAAGCTCTTCCGGAGGTGGGAGTTGAAGACCCTACTGACAGAGGGATCCACCAAACGTTCCCAACAGACCCTCACAACACGTTTGGCCCTGCCAGGTCTGACCGGCTTCCTCCCCTGCCAGCGGATCCAGCTCACCACCAGGTGGTGATCAGTTGACAGCTCAGCCCCTCTCTTCACCCGAGTTTCTGAGACACGCGGCCGGAGATCAGATGACACAACTACAAATTCGATCATCGACCTCCGGCCTAGGGTGTCCTGGTGCCACGTTCACTTATCCCTTGTGCTCGAACATGGTGTTTGTTATGGACAAACTGTAACTAGCACAGAAGTCCAATAACAGAACACCACTCGGGTTCAGATCGGGGAGGCCGTTCTTCCCAATCACCCCCGTCCAGGTCTCACTGTCGTTACCCACGTAGGCGTTGAAGTCCCCCAGTAAAACAATGGAGTCCTCAGTCGGAGCACCATCTAGTAACCCTCCCAGGGACTCCAAGAAGGCCGGGTACTCTGCACCGATGTTGGGCCCGTAGGCCGAGACAATGGTGAGAGACCTGTCCCCAACCCGAAGGCGTAGGGACGCGACCCTCTCATTCACTGGGGTGAACTCCAACGCATTGCGGCTGAGCTGGGGGGCTATGAGCAAACCCACCCCGGCCCGCCGTTTCTCCCCACGGGCGACTCCAGAAAAATGGAGCGTCCAGCCTCTCTTCGGGAGTTGGGATCCGGAACCCAAGCTGTGCGTGGAGGTGAGCCCGACTATATCTAGCCGGTATCTCTTCTGAACTGCTCTTCGTCTGACCCGTCACCTAAGACCTGTTTGCCATGGGAGACCCTAACAGGACCATAATGCCCCAGACAACAGAGCTCCTACGATCATTCGGGCACTCTTAACAACCCCACCACGTTAAGGTAGCAGTTCACGGGGTTGTCAAGGTTATGATACCGTGGAAAACTCATACCGTCCCATCCCTACTCGAGCATACCTTTATTTTCCAATTTTTAAAATTAACTTCAGCTGTTTGCTTTCTCTCTATTAATAGTGTCTACCAATTGTGCTTCTGATGGCCATCTTTTCTCTCTTCAGCCCATAGTTTTTTCCCCGCTACTCGGCAATGCCATCCCCCCTCCAGTCCTGCTGTTTTACCACTGCCTCAAAGCGCTCTAATTCCCTCGGACTCCTCGCTCGGCGCGCTCGCTGCTCCTGCCTTCGCCTCATAATCAGCACAGACGTCAGCGGCAGCAGCGGAGCGTTTATGTAGCGTTTAGCATCAGCCAGAGCCTCTCTCTTTTCATTTACTCGGCTTTATCTGTGGAGCCGCACCCGCTAAAGGCCCTCTCTGTGATGTTTATGTCCTCCAGGCAGCGGGGAGGCTTATTAGGGCAGAGTTTATCAAGCTGCAGTGTTGACTAGATGCATTTGAAATTTTGTTCAGTGGCTGTAGCTGTGAAACTGATTTGAACAGAGGAACAGCGGCAGCAATGGCTGTAGTAGTAATGTACAATTTCTATAGCATATGCAAAATGTAAGAGTTTAAAAGTGTAGTTGAACAGGGCAGTCATCAGAGAGGGAAAAAAAACATAATAGACTGTGTGCATAAAGAGGAATATAATTAAATAAGCAATTTTTAAGTGTGGGTGTAATGCCAACAATACACATGTCAGCTTTACCTTTCTTGCTGCTAACATTGATGCACTAGTCATTTCATCGCGAAGGATGAGTTTTAAAGCTGCCTGGAGCTATTCTCTTGTAATAGTTTTGTCAGTAGGTGTCACTACCCCTCCTCCCCTCACCTGACTTTCCCCCCCACCCACTCCCCTTGCTCCCCTCCACACGCTGCCATGATGATGCATTCAAAGGGAAATCTCATTAATCCATTTATCCGCAGAATAAATATATAAAGTAAATATTTTGATTCTTATACATATTTGCTAAACTGTATGTACTGTATGTATTGTAAGTTATTATGTTGCTTTAGAACAGGGGTGGCCAACTAGTCAGAGACCAAGAGCCGAAATTTTAAACCTTGATCCTTTGAAGAGCCACAAAGGCACCGACCATTCACGAGATCCAGGGGCGGTAGTTTAAACTGATTAAATGTAATGTGACCGTAATATTTAATCACAATAAACTATACCTTTATGCCTGGCCTTTTTCTTTTCAATAATTGTATTAGATTCAATGGTTTTACTCCTGACCAAGATTGAAATAAATGTATATTTAATAAACTGACATGTTGTGCTGTTCTGCTCTGACTGGGACAGAATTAGATTTTTTGATTTTTAATGCCTGAGTGTGTTAGTGTGAGGGGCCCTGCCCACTGAGCCCCCTCCTCTGATTCACCCCTGGCCTGTGCGCTCAGTGCCTGCAGCCTGGTCCTGACTGGACTGTGCAGAGAACGCACTCTAGGCTGCATAAAGTTCATAAACTTTAATCAGGAGCCTCTGGAGGACGTCTCACATTCTGTTTTATGTTACATTTGTTACAGTTACAGCACATGTGACAGAAAAGTCAATGACTTTGCGTATTTCCGCGTTACGATGTTGAGCTTCGCATCATATGCTTCATTAGAGCTCGGCTTTTTTCCATTTCCTAATTTTGATCTTTTTCTGTGAATATGAGGCCAACTTTCATCAAATAAAGAGTAGGCAAATCAGAAACTTGAAAAGCACAGAAGCTGATCCCAGTGCCACAATCTCCCTGACTGTTGTTTAACCTACATCCAGCTTTTGCTGCACGGGAACCTTTTACAACCCGCCTCAAAAAGGAGGGAAACAGGGAAACTATGGTTGGATTTTTGGTAAAGATTCTTAAAGACTGTTACATTTTATGGGAAAGATGTACCAATTCTTTTGCAAAGAGCCGCATTGTATTAAACATATCCAGTCATGCAAAGAGCCGCACTCTGATTGACCAAGAGCCGCATGCGGCTCGAGAGCTGCGTGTTTGCCACCCCTGCTTTAGAACTAAATTTACAGTGCAGAGGTTTTATTTCCCACTACCCTTGAACACCTCATACAGTTCCCAGTGGTGTGTGCTCTGTAAAAGCAGAGAAATTAGCTCACGGTTCCCTATAGATATTAGATTATTTGACAAACAAACTTGGGCATTTCATGAGCATTTCTGATGCACTTATTTTGCAATCTCTGCGCGTCTTTATGTTTACATGGTGTGGGGGCAGGTGAGGCGGGGGAGGTGCGGAGCTCGTCTCTGCTTCTGCGGGACAAACGTAACGCGTGGTGTTTAGCGATGCAATGAGGGAATGCAACAATTTCGGGCCAGCAAAACGATTAGCTTAGGGTGGCTTCAAGGCTAATTACCCAAAAAGCCCTTCAATATTTAGAGAGGTGCATGAATAAACAGGTAGTCTAATGCAGGAAAGCAGCATAGCTAAAGTTAGCATTTGATCTGTTGTATAAAAACAATCGAGCCATGAGACAAAGGGGTAAAACTGTTTACCATTGCAGAGTCTTCACCATGGGCTCTGTCTTTGAGACAAGGTGCTAAAGGAGTGCGAGTAACTCTCTTTGAGAACTGCCGAGAGATTAACTGTGTGTTAATAACGGGACTGTCATGAGCTGCCCTAATGAATGAGACGAGCACTTTCCATGGGAGGCTTTCAATCAAGCAAGTGCCTATGGATCGGAACTGGAAATGACTGTGTCAGATGTGGATCATTAGTATGATGCCAACATAAGTCAGTTAGCCCTTTGTAGATATTGCATTTGATGTTTGTGGATAGGCCTTGCATAAATGACTTTTTCACAATCAAGTTCCAGCCAAAAATAAGGGATCTTTCTGGAATGTATAGAAGGACTAACCCAGAATCTTAAATAATATTATGAAAGACACCCTTTTTTCTACCGCTATGAATTAATATATCTCCAAATAAACACATGATTGTTGCCTTATGCCTCAGTGATCTGCTGTTTTGTTGGCGACGGTTAGAACTGCGTCTGTAGGTCCATGTTTGGGTTTCAGAGCTGGATTTAAAAAGGCCTCGAGACTCGGCGTGTAATGCGTTCATGGATTCACACGCGTTTCCCCCGTCGGCCATCTTGATCCGAGACGACCCAAGCAGAAAATTATACTCTCTTTTTTTCTTCTTCACCGTTTCAGTCGAGGGGAGCAGCTTTCTATCAACGCTCGCCTCGTCTTTTCAAAAGCCGGTATCAGAGACCTTTATGCTCCCGCGTGTTGACAAAATGTCAGGTGCGGACTCGACAGGAAATACAGAAGGGAGACAGAGTTTACTCCTTTGGTTACTGGAAAATATTATGCTGTTGAGTATAAAGCTAAACCTAACAGTGAGTCACAATGCAAAGCAAAATAATAATTGCAAAATATTGTTAACTTGTAATATAATATCAAATAATATATTAAAAACAGAAGTGAGACGATAGCGTTTCCTTTTCAGTGTTTGACGTTTGAGCCCTGGAGGTTTCACTCGAATACACTCCGGCTATGTGCTCCCCTGGTACAGAGCATTTCAGCACTTTTTCCACAGCCAGCCAGTGTGAAGAGGATTACAGTCACCAGGAGACGAGCCGTGAATCTGGGACACAGTTAACCTGTAAATGTGAGGCTAAAGTGTCTCTATGGGCAGCGCTGTTCTATATGCTATACAGGACTGACTGCACTGACTAATGCCTGTTATGTTTATCTTTCAGAAACAGACAAAGCCTCCTGAGTGAGGTGAAATATCTTCAACTGAATAAACCACACACTCTGAAAAGATTTGCAACTAATAAAGAATTCTGCCCAACTGATAGACTACAGGATAGTTCCTGTCTTTCTGGAGACGTGAGACTGGGTTCAACTCTGTCAATGCTCGAATCCAGTTTGTGTTAGCTGTGCATATGACTGATCTTCTGCCTGGCGCAAAGACAGCGCTACCCCAAACGCGACGTTGGACACACGTTATCTTGCATGTGACGCAGCCTTTGCACTATGTGCCTGCGCCACTGGTGAGAGGGCGTCACTTATTAAAAAGAGGTTGACTGAGGCGTGGTTTATTACTGAGAGTGCTGGGTAACGCTTTAGAATACAGCCCGCGAGTTCCAGGTCTAAGTACGGGTAACAAGAAAGGAATTACACATGTAAGTACAGGTACTCTTACAAAGTGTAACAAGGGGAACAATGTGTAACAAGGCAGTATAAAGTAGAGACCTGCACGGGACGGAAAATCCCGCGGGACTTGCAGGACCTGACACAAATCTCGCGGAAGCAGGCGGGATTCAAACTGCCCCGGGCGGGAGCGGGCGGTCAGACCAAAACATGTCGGGTCCCGATTGTCCCGACATGTCCCGTATAAGAAAACAACAGAGTGTTAGACACACGTGGACACGAGCGCAGCCTTTTACGCATCAGCGCCAGTGCAGAGATCCCCACGCTACAGCACCTTCACTGGCTGCTTTTGCTCCACACTGACCAACCGGACTTACAGCTGAACTACACTCTAACCCGCCGTTATCTCCTGGCTCAGGTCAATTCAAAACTTGTCAAAACCTCCCTCTGTCCGTGCACTGCGCTTTGGATAAGCCATTAAAGGTTAAAGGTGGTATTGTGCATATATTTTAATGTTACAGGACAACAGTATTACTGTTGTGAAAGTGAAGACATGACTCCAGGCATTTTTATTGCTTGTGGTTTATTTATTTTTTATAGTGAGACACAGATGCCTGTAACAAGCATAAACAAGAGTGAAGAGAAAAAAAAAGAAGCAAAACAAGGAAAAGTACCACGTTATCACTGTGCATGTATACTATAATGTGTAGGTACAGGAGAGCATGCGCTGTAAATTGAAGTCGCGTTGCATGTAACAAGCAGATACAAGAGTGAACAGAGAAAAATAAGAAGTGTCCAACAATTATCACGCTTAATTATCATTCCTAAGTCAGACCGAGCCTTTCTGTGCTGATGTGAATTGTTTGTAGTTGTAGAGGAAACGTGAGGAAACCTATGTTGGCACAGGAAAAACATGCACATCTGCACAGAAAGGCTCCATCTGACTTAGGAATTGAACCCGGGACCTTCTAGCTGTGAAGCAAACGCGCTAACCACTGTGCCATCATATCACATGTACTTATGGTGTACATGCACTTTGATAATGTGATCATTTTTGGACACTTATTTTACTGTATTTTTTCTCTGTTCACTCTAATTTCTGCTTGTTACATGAAACGGTGTCTCACAAAAAAAACAAAAACAACAATCAATAAAAATGCCTGGAGTCATGTCTTCACTTTCAGTAATACTGAAATAGTTGTCTTGCAACATTAAAATTAATGCACAATATATAATACCACATTCCCTTTTGCCACAACTATGTTATAGCTTAGCACCATTAATTGCTCTTTGAATACCTTTACTACACCTTGACACGTAGTTACACGTTGTACTACCTTGTTACACATTGTTCCCCCTTGTTACACGCTGTAAGAGTACCTGTAATTACATGTGTAATTCCTTTCTTGTTACCCGTACTTACACCTGGAACTCGCGGGCTGTATTCTAAAGCATTAACCAATAATAAGATAAATAAACTTAATATGAACAGTCAAGCGAATGTCTGCTTGCGCGTACACACGGCACACAGGCATCTTTGGCACAGCAGGTCAGCGCGTCTGACGCCAAAACAGCAACAGTTTTCTTTTACAGTTTACAACAGTTTTCTGTAAACACATCACACATGCCTTCACAACACCACACCTAATCTGCGTTTTAAGGTGACATGCACCAGGGAGCTCACCGTGTGTCAGATGTTGTCAGATTGCATGATTCCACTTTGGCAAAGTCCTGAAGAAAAGTCCTATATTTCCCACGAGTTTCCCGGTGAAGTCCAGAGGCAACGCTGACGTCCCTCGTATCCCAGTCCACCTGTAGTTCTGATCGTATCCAAAACTGGGTTTACAGTGCAGGGTTGCCAGGTCTCAGCAGCCAAACCCGCCCAAGAGCATCTCAAAAACCGCAGAATACATTATGAGATCTGGTGGTGATACCCCTGTTTTTTCCCTCTTAGCCCCAGAACTTAAGCCTAATAGGTTGTTTCCGCTATTTGTTGGTTTTATGCAACAATAACAAATAATTAGGCTCCTCCAATTAAACTGCTGTGGCTAAATGTGACAAACTGCTGCACAGTTGGGAGCTGGTGGATCAGTGCGTCTCTGCCACTCACTGTTTGGACAAATATAGGAGCGCACGACTCTGAACAGGGCGTCCCGCAGTGGAGCAAGCGGTGATGTGTTATTTTTTGCCAGTCCAAGTAAGTTTTATGAACCTTTTTTGTGAATCTTGATAACTCATCTTGTATAAATTATTGGCTTTTAGTCAACACATTTCTATAATACCATAATAATAAAAAGGTAAATATGCTAATAATAAAGAGAACAAAAATAATACTATTTTAAAATATGTTATTTTATTAGCCTAGTTTAAACATTCAAAAACATAGAAAACGTTGACCTAACGTTAACAAATCCATACCATGCAGAATAATTTCATACCGATTTAAATTCCGAATTGATTTCAATTAACAAATGACAGGCTAAATATAATAGGCTAAAACATTCTTCCTGTCAGTAATCACAGAGATCGACCATTAACTAGAAAAAATAGGTCCATCATCCATACATAACTATTCTATATCTTTTTTAAACATCTTTTGAATAGAACAACTTTGATCCTTGTACTTGAACTAGCCTATAGCTCATCGCCTTGGTGCTCGTAAACATTGGCTGTGAACAATGGCAGCATTTCCTTCGTAGGCTGATACTGCTGACAGCAGATTCCGTGGCGCTGCATAAACCCAAGAATACAAAGTATATTTTCAAGGAGGCCGTCATGCATACGGTTACGCAGTCTGTTCTTTATCAGGTTCATTTCTGAAAAAGTGCGCTCCACGGCTGTGTTGCTGAAAGGGAGAGCGCCAGTGATGCAAGCTCTGCAGAGTCATGTTCACCTGCTGCATCGACATGCCCTCTTACCTCGATCCAAAACTTTTCAGAGTCATCAACATTCTTCCACAGAAACGTGTCCAGCACCCTCCACTGTTGGTCCAGCTTGCCGAGGTCTCCTTGAAAAGCCTCAAAAATGAGAGTGATGTCAGTTGAGGTTTGTCCGCAGCTGCGCACAACACCACAGTTGGACTTAATGCCCCGAGTGACTGAAGTTGTTCCATGTTTGTCGGTAGGCGTTGTTTTATCTGCTTGATAAACTCAAGCAAATACTCTTAGACGCGTTGCCTGATGCTCACTACCGCTGGCTCGGTGATATTAGCCTTTTCAAGCTCGACTTGGAACTGGATTCTGAAATCCACCGTAAAGAGAGGCAGCTGGTTTGCTTCTTTTTCTGCATCAGAGTGGAGAACCTCGGACCACAACAACACAACCAATCTTCGTGACTTGTCTCAGTAGGCTGACATAAAATGTGATCAACTCCTGGAACAGTCGGAATGGATTTATATTTTCCATTTGGAACATTTTGTTCACTCGGTTAGCCTCCTGGACGATGGGCTGAAGGAAAAGTAAGTACAGCTTATTTGTTGGCAACTCTGCGCTGTAGTTCCTGTCTTTGTCTTTGGCGAGCTGGAAGTGCAGTTTGAGCTCCTCGTACTGGTGATTGTAGAAAGCCATCGCGTGTCACTAAGCTGGAGAATCTTCAACTGAGCCATTCCTGTGTTTATGGTTTCATACAGTTGTTTGTACTGCTGTTGACGCATGGTGCTGTGGGAAAACTATGAATAACCCCAGGATTCCACATCTTCTGCCTGTTCGCTCGGCTCCACTTCGCTCCGAACGGCTGCGACATCCATCAATGCCCACTACCTCCACTTCAGTCCACTCTGGTCCTCTCCACCACAAGGAGCATGTGCACAAAACAACAATTTTGAGAAGTAAAATTCCCAATAAAATAATAAACAACTATTTATGAGCATGCGAGCTATACCACGTTGAAGCATGAAGCCTGTGCCCCCCTCATGCGTGAGGGAGAGAGAGGCAGAAAAAAAGTTACGTGAATGAGAGCATCCATCCATCCATCCGTTTTCTTCCATTTGTCTGTTGCCAGGTCGTGGGGGCAGCTGTTGGAGCTGCACCAGCCCCTATGGCTCCTCCTGCAGGTGGTGGGTCCACAGAAGGACGGCCTCATGGTTCTAACCGGGCCTGTTGGTCTCTCATAAGGAGCTTCTGAACTGCTCTTTGTCTGACCCGTCACCTAGGACCTGTTTGCCATGGGAGACCCTACCAGGGGCACGAAGCCCCCGACAACAGAGCTCCAGGATCATTCAGCTCAAACCCCTCCACCACGTTAAGGTGGTGGTTCCAGGAGGAGGTGAATGAGAGCAGCAGAAGCTTAATCTGGTCGAGTGATTGTTTTTCTGATAACAAAATCCGCAGACAGAAATATCGAGGTTACTTTGTGTGAAATAGTGACATTTTCGTTAAAATAAAGTCAGCTGGGAGGGTATTTACTTTGAAAATACGGATATTGTTGCCGTTCTCTTTCCCGTTTGGTACGGTCTGAACTGTGTAGCGTGACAGAGCTGAAAATAGAGTTGATCCGTATTTTAATCGTGGAGAAGCGGAGAGGAGATGTAGGCCCTTCGGAGCGGAGTGGATGATGTGGAATGTTTCTGAATGTTGAAAATAGCAACGCATTTGCTGTCGGGGCAGAGTGGAACGGGGTGAACACGGAGAATGTAGAATCTGGGGGTAAGTTTGTGAAATCTGATACTCCACGTTTCTTGGCAGTGCGTGCATGGCATAAGATGAGCAGAGTTGTATTGAGTGACACACACATTTGACAAATGTCATGTCAGGGTTGTGCTCTTTGAAACGTGTGAGCAGCGAGTGTCTATTGCCACACATCGTATTGCATCCATCTGTCCCAAGCCCTACACATTGTTTTGGACTCCACTTGGATGCTTGCAAAAAGGCCAGTAGTGCTTCTGCTATAGTGTCTGCATCTCCACCATCCAAATGTTACAGGCCAGCAATCGTGGAGATGATAAGCTGCTGCCTTTGACTGTAGTATCTTATCACCACAGCAAATTGTTTATTCATGCCCACATCTGTACATCATTAAAGATTACGATTCCTGGCCAATATCATTCAGTAGTTCCCTTTGCATCTCTGGACCGATGACCTGCTGTAGAAGTGCAGAGCACTTTGTACTGTGTAGCTTAATGTCCTTCTGCGTTATTTCAGCAATTATTTCTCCGAGGTGATCCACAGTTAAAATACTTGAATGCTCGGCAACTTTTACTGAGTGGTCGATTACTGTGCGTTTAATCCCAGTGTCGAACAGTGTGGGCATACTGGAAAAGGGAGCAGCGTTTTTAAATGTTTCTGTGTTTTGTGATGGTCCAGTAAATCGCTGTGGTGTGCTCGGGTCTCACATTTGCAGTATTTACAAAAAGCTTTTGTGTCATCCCCAGGTACACCAAGGACGCTTCACTTTCCCCTTCGATTAAAACGCCCAATGACCTGGCAACCCAGGGCCAGTGGCACCAGAGACAGCCGTGGCCTGGTCGCTACACTGCGCGACACATCAGACCCTGCTCCAAAACGCATTAAACGTCTGCACAAAGCTGTATCTACAAGCTTATGAAGACTCAACAACGTGACGTATTTGTTGCGTGATAGTACGATGTAAACAAAGCGACTTATGACAAAAAAGTTTAACAATAGATGCCGTGTGTTGTGATGGGGGGGGGGCAGTCTGCACAGATCCACTCAGACTCACGGCGCATTTACGCATCACTGCCAGTGGACACCGGGATGATGCAGACTGTTGCGGTGAACTGCCCGTCGCCCCGCCTCCCTCTGCAGAGCCCAGGCAGAACCAATTCTGCAATTAGCAGAGCGCACCCGGGCTGCGCTAAATGACGCACTCATTCACCTGTGGTGTCATGCACAGGGACACGACAGTAAAACAGCAGCAAACTGCTGCCTAACAAAGGAAAGAAAAGACTTTCAATCTTCTAAAACACAGTGCAGGACCGGGCACTCGCAAAAGAGACTCTGGAGTGACAGCCGGTAAGAATCTGCGCTGCTTGTGTATACATAAGCTGAACTTTGTCAATGCGCTCTATGCCAAGCTGCTGTGCTGTTTACTACTTTTTGTACACGGTTGTTGGGCACACATGTTTGTTTGCTACTGTAACATAATCTGCTGGAAAATACTCTACTTTAAAGGAAACTAAATTGGAAACTTAAAGAAATCATTTCATGGTTGTGCTTACAAATATCATTGGGTTGCAACTGTCATGGAAAACCTAAATATTTATGCTAAAATGTGGTTAGAGTAAATGATATTACCCATACTTACCTGACTGACCTGTGTGTAATATTACGAGCTAAAGTCATGGATATTTATCTTCAATTTATGTGTGAAATATTATTTACCTGTTATTGCAAATACTGATGTTGACTTGCGCATGGTGTACATACTTACACTGGGGTATCTTTGTTCTTTTGTTTAAGGTTTTTCACCTACCACTATTTCTACTACTATTCATCAATAAATTGATTGAATGAAGTTGAGTCGAGTGGATTCCAGTTAAAATTTCTTCAGAAGCAGTGCCCACCCTAGTCAAGCATAGGAACCTGCACAGCTACACATAGACAGCTTGACACAGACTCAATCCCCACACTGCATGCACCTTCACTGGCTGCTCTCGCCCCCGCACTGACCAACCAAACACAGCTGAACTACTCAAACCCGCCGTTATCTCCTGGTGCAGGTCAATTCAATACTTGTCAAAACCTCCCTCTGTCCGTGCGCTGCGCTTTGGATAAGCCATTAAAGCCAACGCACACTGAGACGCTTTGAAATGTGGCTACAGCTTCTGCCTATTCCATTTCAGACTTTATGTTTATTTATCATCTGTTTGTCATCTGTTGAATGTATGAATGTCTGAATAAAATAATCTGAATACACATATACAATGTACAGCTTGTCTCTGTATCCAACTATAACAAAACCGAGCAGAATAACGTCACACAGTGCCACAATCATTGATAACATTTTTACTAATATCATGGGGAATCAAATCACAAGTGGCCTATTTATATGTGATATCACTGACCACTTACCTGTTTTTACTTTGTATGACTGTAATCTCAAAAAAACTAAAGACGCTATGGTAAAAATCTCTAAACGAATAACAACTGAAGAAACGATCCATGCCCTAAATGGTACTTTGGCGCTCCATGATTGGACTTCAGTTTACAGAGAACCAAATGTGGACAGTGCTTATTGTAACTTTCTAGATATCTTCACTTCCCTGCATAATAAACACTGCCCTGTGAAAGAATATTTTGTTAAGGAAAATATAAAAAAAGTCCTTGGATTACGAAAGGAATAATAAATGCCTGTAAAAAGAAAAACAATCTTTACAAATTGTTTATCAAAGTAAAAACAAAAGAAGTGGAGCAAAGATATAAGTATAAAAATAAATTAACTGACATTATAAGAACAAGCAAACGTTTATATTATCAAAAGAAATTATACGAAAATAAAAATAATATAAAAGGGACTTGGGATGCTTTGAATAGCCTAATCAAACAAGGCTCCTCAAAGTTGAAATATCTGTTGTAATATATATTACTTCATTGATGAAAATGGTGAAGATTATAATATGAATAATGTAGTAAATAAGTTCAACAACTTTTTGTTAATGTTGGCCCTGAGTTGGCTGCTGACATTCCGGACAATGGAATTGTAAAATCAGCTATTGAACGAAATCCTTTGTCATTTTTCCTCTCACCTACAAATGAGCAGGAAGTGACAAACATTGTGCGGATGTGTAAAAGTAAGTTCTCCACTGACTGTCATGATATCAACATGACATTAGTTAAAAAAAGTTATACTGAATATTGTAAAACCCTTAACTTATATCTGCAACTTGTCATTCCGGACTGGCTGCTTTCCAAGTAAAATGAAAATCGCTAAAGTAATTCTGCTCTTCAAAAATGAAAACAAACACGCTTTTACAAACTACAGACCAATCTCTCTTTTGCCTCAGTTCTCAAAAGTTTTAGAGAAGCTTTTCAATTCTCGACTTGAAAAGTTTCTTGAAAAACATCATATAATTAATGAAGGCCAGTATGGTTTTAGGTCTAAAAGAACTACCTCAATGGCAATAATTGAAGCTGTTGAAGAAATTACTAATGCACTGGAGCAAAAAAAGTATGCAGTTGGTGTCTTTATTGATCTAAAAAAAAGCCTTTGATACGATTAATCACTCAATCCTACTAAATAAGATGGAAAGATATGGAATTAGGGGGCTGGCTGGGGATTGGTTAAAAAGTTATTTAACAGGAAGAGTACAGTTTGTAAAAATGGGTCAGTATTTATCAGATACTCTTGGTGTTGCTTGTGGTGTCCCCCAGGGGTCAGTGTTGGGGCCAAAACTGTTTAATGTGTATATAAATGATATTTTTAATACGTCCAAAGATCTGAAACTCATACTATTTGCAGATGACACTAATATATTCTACTGTAGTGATGATTATAATGACCTTGTAGAGACGGTAAACAGGGAACTAAATACAATAAAAAAGTGGATGGACACAAATAAATTATCCTTGAATATAAACAAAACTAAGATAATGATGTTTGGTAATCGCAATGCTATGTCTGATCAGACCATAAGTATTGATGGTACCCAGGTTGAAATCGTAAATGAGACTCAATTTTTGGGCGTAATTATTGATAGTAAATTGTCAAGGAAACCCCATGTCAGACACATTAAAACAAAAATCTCAAAAGCCTCTCAATTATAAATAAAGCAAAATTATACCTTGATGGAAATGCACTCCGTACTCTATACTGCACCTTGGTACTCCCATACCTTACATATTGTGTTGAAGTGTGGGGGAATACTTACAAGAACACAATTAATCCTCTGATTATATTACAGAAAAGAGCAATGCGGATCATTCACAAGGTTGGTTTTCTAGACCATACTCATAATCTGTTGCAGTCAAAGTTGTTAAAATTTGATGACCTTGTAAAATATAGTACAGCTATAGTTTTATACAAAGCATTCAACAAATTATTACCGCCTAACCTACAACGTTTTTTTATAACTCCAGTGCGAGCTTATGACTTGAGAGGTTTTGGATATTTTTCATTGCCGAGAGCTCAAAACACTCGTAAACGTTTCAGTGTGTCTGTATGTGGAGTGAAACTCTGGAACAAACTGGACTTACAACACAAGCAATGCCAAACTGTCCATCGATTCAAACTGTTATATAAACATTGCATTTGGTCAAAATATAGTGAAGAGGGTCTTTAATTTAACTTGTTGTCTCATAATGTTAATAAGTGCTCAATGTTTCCCTACCATCGTTGGTTTATTTTGTTTTTTACCATTATTGGTATATTGTCCATTACCATTGTTGGTATTGTTAATTTTTCTTAATTTTTCCTTATATTGTTTGTATACAGTTATTTGCAATTTTTGTTACCTATGGTAATGTCGCCACGATATATTATTTATAAAGTAATCCTTGAGCAATGCAACAGTGAAGTTGAATGTGGTGAGCTCTGAATGGGGAATTGGGGTGGGATTTAATAAGTTATCTTCTTCCCACTCCCTTTCGGGTGGAAATGGATCGTTTTATTGTATGCTGTATGTTTTGTTTTTGTTGTTGCCATTGTCTGCCCGGAATGAATAAATAAATGAAATGAAAATGAATGAATGAATCTGAATCTATAGAGAGGTGATGCGCTCTGTCGAGGAAAACACAGGTTTTTTACTCTTCTGCGGTAACACAGACGACTCTATGGACGGTGACAAACAGACTGCTCTAAACTTTGTTGGGAGTTACGAGAACAGCAGCGGAAACAGACAAACCATTGTCAGAACTCCACTCTGGGAAGGTAAGGTGTCTTCAGTGTGTATGTTGCCAACTTACTACTAACCTGCAAAAAAGTGCCACGTTTGCGCTCTCTCTTACAACACAGACCTACGTTTTGCATGTGATTTTGATAAATGGATGTATTATGTGTTTAAAGCTCTGCACGGTTTGAGGAAAGACTTTGAAGTGCTGTTATGTAGCGCTCCAGTGTGTGTTGGCACATGGTGCGCTGCGTTGTGGTGTGCGCTTGGCGCTGGCCTTTAAAGAACTTGGAACTTCTCGGGACCCGTGAGACTCCCCCGGGCAGCCAGGGGAGGACACTCCCGAGACTCAGGAGCGGGCAGGGGGGGGGGTGGGGGGCGTCGGGAGCGGGCGGGAACGGGATTGAAATCTATTCCCGTGCAGATCTCTACTGCGTACTGTAGCTTCCAACAGCGGAGACTTTTGTTAATGACAATGGGCAAGGAAAGCACTTTGGCTTGGTCCTCATGGCAAGGAGCTGACATTGCTGCAATACCACCCCCCGGTGGCCAGGGGTACGCCACCCAAACACAGCTTGATTAAAAGCCTGGCTCCAAAGAGATTTTTGTTTTCTAAAAAAAATGCTGTGACCCATGTGACAACGCTGGGCTGGGTATCATGTTTTTGAGACAGGCACAGTTTATTTGACAGGCAATACAACTTCATTCTGAGTGCTGTCCTTTCTTCCATTTCTATATTGTTCTTTGGAATTAGCACCCAGTCAGAGGGCATCAAGTGAGCGCGTTTTATGCTTGCAATTTATTTTTATATGAAAACAGAAAATGACAGAAAAAATGCAATACATTTTTTTCTCATATTTATATCGGTAATGTTCAGCAAAAGTTTCAAATTGATATCTCTACTTTTTTTTTTCCTATTCACCTGCAGTGTAGGAGGAGCAAGGTGCGCTATGTTAATTTCACAGGCCACATGGGCTGTCATTACTGTGAGTGGTGCTGAATAGCTGACCGCCTATCACTTGTACATATGTGGTTTGTAATGAAAGAGATAGATGTGTGGATCTGCAGCTTTAAAACTGAGGTGGTGGTCTCAAGTGACTGAACTTTTTTTTAAGAGCAAACCTATATACCAAGCCCTTTAGGATGTTAGATAACTATCGACTTAGTATGTCTGTAATCACCAGAAACTATCTGCAGTAAGTAGGTATGTATTTTGCAGCCTTGTAAAAAATACATTAAAAAGAAACTCACTTTACACAGTGATGAGAAATCTTGTGGACACAACTATAAGCAATGTTCGAATTAAACTGACGTGCTTATTTAATGCTAGACAATCCTAATTTAAGGTTAGCCTTTTACTGTATCCACTGATACAGCGCAAGGACTCTTTGAAGTGGATTCGACCTTCAGCCTTTGACTCTGATGAGAAGCGCAGTAACCAGTCGAAGTGAAAAGACTTTAAATGTAAGTGAAGTGCTCCCCAGAGACACCGGCGCCGTATATCTAAAACTACTCAGAGGATGGAGAGCTGCAGAGACTCACCCTTCAAAGAAAAGTCAAGCAACAAACAGCTGAACTCTGACGACCCAAGTGTCTTTTAGCAGCCTCACACCTATGGCTACCGTCAGCGGAGATCTCTTTGAGCAGTTTTCTGGGAGTACTTTGTCGTTGTGCGCTGCTACTGTCGAGGGTTTGTTGTTGTTTTCAGTGCCTGATGATGAATGATTGAGCAAACCTTCTCAGCAACTAATCAATCCTTCACTTGGTACCAAAAGCTTCTGTCAAGAAACATTTTAGGACAAAATGAAAATCAACATTGTTACACAGACGGGACTTTATATAATGGATAGCGTTAATGTAGTGATGCAACTAACTGGCATTGAAGTAAAATCAATTTGATCTCCAGAAAGAAGCTGCCAAAAGGACTAGCAATGGATGTCAAAGTGCTATGCTTACAAGAACAGATCATGTGGTGGACAAACCCACTGTGGCCCTAATGCGAGCACCCCACCATGAGGACCAAAGAGAAGCGCTATCCTCTGCATAACATCCGCTTTATTATGCTCTGGTAGAACTCCCCTAACCTGATATTCTGACTCGCAGATGTCAATTCTCCAACATGTATTCCATTATGTGCTCCTCAGTGCAGACAGTTACTGTGTGATGTATGACCAGGTCCCGGCTCAGAGCTGTCCACTCTCTGTCCATCAGTGACATGAACGTTTTACCGTGATTTAAATCCAGGTCGAAGCCCCTCGCTCCCACTCTATGACCCATTAAATCAATAATGAAGTTTGGAAGTGCAGCGCTGGGTATTCACCGCTCCAAAGCCTTTAGACCAACTGCAGTCTACTTTCTAGAGTGTTTAAAGACAGATCAGTCCACAGTGGTATTTTTTTATACTTTTTTAGTTTGTTGTAAAGTGTGTTGTTTTTTTTGTCTTGAGCAACATACATAACCTAAATATTTGCATTCTTTTATTACCATACCAACTTTATTAATAAAGCCAAAGTGCTGTACACAAATCAAATCTATTATTATTTTGTTTAATTTGTAAGTCAAAACATTACTAACAGTAAATAACAGTAGAAAGTAGAAAGTTCCATGTATTAAACAGTAGAAAGTTTAATACATGGCATGAAAATCCCCTGCATTTAACTATATACAGTGTAGGCCTCATTCACAACATGTTTTTATGCACAAATTCGCTTTAAAGGGGCTGTGTGGAGTTTAGCAGTTTTGTGCTCGCAATTGCCCCCTCAGGCCAAACACGTAACTGCAGCCTCCATGATAAGCTCGTGCATGAGGCGCTCAGGCTTTACGAGCAGCAGAAATAACAGTCCCGTCCTGGTCAATTTACAGATTTGCAGGCGTGACTTAAACTGAGGTAAGAAACGTTACTGTTTTGTAAGATATTTAGACCAAATCAGTTTGAGTGAATATTTTCCAGGATAAAATACTTGAGCAAATGCAGCAAAGTGAATCGAGTGAAGAAGCCAAGTAATACATATAAACAAATAATTGACGTTTGAAGGAGGAAAAAATAAAAATAAATACTCGTATACTTTGTATGCATAAACGTAGGCCTAATTGAAATAATAAAATAATTCCACTGGTAGAAATTCTACTGGGAAAAGCCAAAATCGTCTCTTCAATTCCCTGGGCCCAAAGTTAGCGTAGCTAACTTGTAAGCTATATTGTAAACGGCACATGTCCACTTTTTGTAGTTGTTTCACTGCTTATAAATCCGTGAACAGTCATGCTTATTTTGCGGCCAAGAAAAGCTAACATTAGCAGCATTATTTTTGCCATTGTAAATACAGCACCATTACCACTGTTACTACTCAAATGTTTTGTAGGTACAGCACAATTACTGTTATTACTGACACTACTAGTCTGCTACTAATACTACACAACTTCTCTGTAGGTATAAAACTATTAGATCAACTATTTTGGTAACTTCCAAATATGATTATTTTATGGCTTGTTTCAGTGAAGTTAGTACAACATGCACGGACAGTCGGACACTGTTGTTTTGAAGCATCAACAACACTTTTCCCCCACGTATTTAGTCATAATTTCTTACCTTTCAAGCAAAAATAAGCTGCGGGTCTTTTGAGAGATTCTCTCAACATTTTCCGATGTTTACTCTGGTTCTTTGCCTACGCCGATCAGACTCCACTTTCGCCTTTTTGTCACACTCGAATAAACTCTTTGTTTCTTTTTGTTATTTGGGGTCTGGGCTGGAGTTTCGATGGTGCTTGAAGCTGGTCTCCTCTTATTCTCCACTAAATCCATCCTTCTGAAGTTACCACTGGCTCGACAGCGTCAGTATAGAGGAGATACAGCTAACGCTACAGCTAATGCTACAGCTAACGCTACAGCTAACGCTACAGCTGAGCGTGAACGCGCATTATGCATTACGCTGTTTGCTTGTTCGACCCGAGCATAAACTATTGAAGTGACTTTACAGGCATATAGAGGCAATCACGGTGAAAAGGCCAGAGCTCATTCTACTCACCAGGGCATTGCTGGAGCATGTATGAGGAAGACATTTTAAATTTGTATACATTTATTTGTGGTTAAACTTATGTATAGTCCCTTTAACACCGTCTTAGAAAGGTTTGTGGCATTCAAAAAATGTGTTCTGAGTTGAAAACGTTCCCCTGGAAGAATAAATCCTAAGAACACTCAGGAGGACTCTTTACGCACAAAAAAATGCTCCTGATGGGACCCAACATTATGAGCCATATAGAAGAGAGGAGGCAGAGTGCTCACTGGATCGCCGCGTAGTAAAAAAAGTGTTAAATTTGCTAAAGGAAAATAGCAAAATAAACTTACAAATCAGGTGCTCTTCAAACTCGTGGGGCAAAGCATACTAGTGGAAAAAAGGATGAGCCGAGGCACTCTGAATGGCAAAAATAGTAATTTATTAAAAGCGTGCACCGACGCGTTTCAACTCTACTGAGTCTTCATCAGGGTAAGAGACCACAGGTGTGTGAGCCCCATTTAAGAACAAGGGGATCTCACATGATCACAAACACGTGACGTCTATGAAACTCACATTTTGCAGACATTTAAAAAAAAAAGCTGCAATATGGGCAATGAAAGCAAAACATAAACATTTACAAAAACATTTATGCAAAAAAATATCTATCAAATGCATAAACTACGATCTAGTTTATACACAAATTATTTGTGTATAAACTAGACACAACTAGACACAACTAGACACAATAAACTAGCCATATATTTGTACCTATTAGGTCTCATTTACCAAGTATTACTGCTAAAACCTTATACATTTGCCACTAATGCTGCTGTTTATGAATAGGACTAATAGAGCGCTGCATTGATGCTGCAGGTAGTACTCAGTTACATTTACTCAAGTACAGGCACAAGAACATGTACAGTGGCGCAGATGGTAGAGCGGGTTGTCTCATGATCAGAAGGTCAGGGGTTCAAATCCTGCCTCCTGAAGGTTCACGCTGTCGTTGTGTCCTAGGGCAAGACACTTCACCCTCCTTGCCTCCAGTGCCCTTGCTGTTTAGTGCTTTGAGTGCCTCATGTAGGTGGAAAAGCATGATACAAGTTGAGACCATTTACCATGTACTTGAGGAAAGTACTTCTTGGACTAGTTTCATCCTACAGTACTTTTTACTTCTACTTGAGTAAAATTATAATGAAGTATCTGTACTCTTACTTGAGTAAAAATAATTGTTATTTGTTCCACTGCAAGTAAATCTTTAAGTGGAAAATGATTTCACTCATTACCCACTGTACTTAAAACCATGAATGAGTTTAGTCTTGGCTGAAACAGAAATGTACCCATTTGTAAATGGCACTGAATGTGTGTATGTAAATGAGTTATAGGGTGTATATAGGTAAGTTTTTAGGATGAAATTGAAAATGTTTGTCGTGTAGAAAGACCCAGCCTGGGACTGGACTTGAAAAATAGCACTAGCTCTAAACTCTTTTTGCATCAGCTACATGCTTGTTTTGAACTATGTTGAATTGCAATGTCCCTGTCAAATCAATAAAATCAACTTTTATAAATAAAGTAGATGTCGTTTTATCTTGTGCACCTTATTCTTTAGAATTATTTAGTTTTTCTCTATTTTCATGACATTTTCTTGGATTTCTTTGTAAATGTCACAATTTCCACATGATTTCATGTTTGTTTCACACAATTTATGACGTCATTGAAAATAAATTGGACTATTATTTTAGTAATTGTTTGGGTCACTACTTTTTACTTGTACTCGAGTAAAATTATTTCAAAGTAACATTACTCTTACTTGAATAAATACACTCACCTAAAGGATTATTAGGAACGCCTGTTCAATTTCACATTAATGCAATTATCTAAACAACCACTCACATGGCAGTTGGTTCAATGCATTTAGGGGTGTGGTCCTGGTCAAGACAATCTCCTGAACTCCAAACTGAATGTCAGAATGGGAAAGAAAGGTGATTTAAGCAATTTTGAGCGTGGCATGGTTGTTGGTGCCAGACGGGCCGGTCTGAGTATTTCACAATCTGCTCAGTTACTGGGATTTTCACGCACAACCATTTCTAGGGTTTACAAAGAATGGTGTGAAAAGGGAAAAACATCCAGTATGCGGCAGTCCTGTGGGTGAAAATGCCTTGTTGATGCTAGAGGTCAGAGGAGACTGGGCCGACTGATTCAAGCTGATAGAAGAGCAACTTTGACTGAAATAACCACTCGTTACAACCGAGGTATGGAGCAAAGCATTTGTGAAGCCACAACACGCACAACCTTGAGGCGGATGGGCTACAACAGCAGAAGACCCCACCGGGTACCACTCATCTCCACTACAAATAGGAAAAAGAGGCTACAATTTGCACGAGCTCACCAAAATTGGACAGTTGAAGGCTGGAAAAATGTTGCCTGGTCTGATGAGTCTCGATTTCTGTTGAGACATTCAGATGGTAGAGTCAGAATTTGGCGTAAACAGAATGAGAACATGGATCCATCATGCCTTGTTACCACTGTGCAGGCTGGTGGTGGTGGTGTAATGGTGTGGGGGATGTTTTCTTGGCACACTTTAGGCCCCTTAGTGCCAATTGGGCATCGTTTAAATGCCACGGACTACCTGAGCATTGTTTCTGACCATGTCCATCCCTTTATGACCACCATGTACCCATCCTCTGATGGCTACTTCCAGCAGGATAATGCACCATGTCACAAAGCTCCAATCATTTCAAATTGGTTTCTTGAACATGACAATGAGTTCACTGTACTACAATGGCCCCCACAGTCACCAGATCTCAACCCAATAGAGCATCTTTGGGATGTGGTGGAACGGGAGCTTCGTGCCCTGGATGTGCATCCCACAAATCTCCATCAACTGCAAGATGCTATCCTATCAATATGGGCCAACATTTCTAAAGAATGCTTTCAGCACCTTGTTGAATCAATGCCACATAGAATTAAGGCAGTTCTGAAGGCGAAAGGGGGTCAAACACAGTATTAGTATGGTGTTCCTAATAATCCTTTAGGTGAGTGTATATTGGCATTGGCTACACCCACCTCTGGTTAATTGATATAGATGATGAGATCGGACGAGAAGACCATAAATTAGTCTGAGGGCCGCATTTGGCCCCTGGGCCACACCCCTGATTTATAGGAAATCGTCATTTCAAGGGCCATTTTCCCAAAATGCATTTTTTCTAACATTGGTGGAACAATATAGATATTATATATATTATATTATGTCTGTAGCTCCTACAGGAAAATTATTTTGAAGATTTTTCAGAGGCATTTTTAATATCTAATGCCTAGCCTGATGTTTTGAGTTTTGAATGTCAAAAAAATGGCGAAATTTCAATTTTTACAGGTTTTTCTCATAAGTTTGAATCTGGCTCAGATTTCATCAAAAGTTTCAAATTGATACAGTATCTTTAAATTTAAAAATGTTCCCAATTCACTGCAGTGTCTCGCCTTAAGAATGTGTTAATCTGGCGCAGGTTTCTGACAGTGCCTTCTTAAGTACTGATTTTAAGAAGTCTCTTTTGAAGAAGATATTCATGAATTAGGCTCATTGTTCTTATAAATTTGAATTTCAGCAGTGTTGTGCATTCCTGGTGTTTTCGGCGTCAGTAAGACCCCCGTCTGCGCTCAGCTCTCCTCCCACTCACTCATTTTTCAGCCTCAACGATGATGAAGCTCCGCAATTATTCGGGGGCCTATAGGACGCACGTTATTGATGACGAGCAGGAAGCATTGCGTCTCCTCCTGCCAACGTATCTGTAAAACACTGATAAAGGATCAGTGCTGAAGACGCACATGTGCAGGTACCAGGAGGACAACCTTTTTCTTGGGCCTCGAATAGTCGCTTTGGGGGTTTGAAAGAGTTGCTCCTATCTGATGACCAACTTTTTTTATCTTCAGTAAGCTGCGAGGAAGTCTGGGGGATCGTCAAATCCACTTTGTCACGGTGACGGCAAGAGTCCCCCCAACTCTAGTTTTCATACTAAGTTATGTAAAAAGATATTGAACAAATGTGATGATATTCTTTTTTAGATATTATACAATATTAAATGCTGTAAATACTAACAGCTAAAAGTGGAATTATCTGAAACAAATGACTTGGTTTCGTGTTTTGAGTATTTGTAAACACAGTAAATAAGATCAGGGATTTAAACTAACCCTGCATTAAATGATCGCTGCCTGTTTGTGCGACTAAAACGGGACACAAGCCTCCCATCCATCCTCTCCCTCCCCGCTGTGACCCTCCTTAACATCACTGCACCCCCTTTTCAAATAAGGAAGTTCCCGTGCCCCACCCTGTATTAGCATTTCTCAAACAATCAAACAAACTGTCTGCTTAAAAAGGACTTTAAGGCCAGGATTAGCATGGCAAATTATTCCAGGCTACCGCTCACAAACTTTCACCACATGAGGTCCATTATGGGTCCGGTCTTATTGAAAACTGGAAACAAAAGTGAAAATTGCATAAGTCGACGGACCGGGGTGCAGAGCGCGAGTCTCGGGGGAAATAACCCAGTGAAAAGTTGGGAGCAGAAGTAATTTGAACTTTGTGTATATGGATGATGTAATCTTCAGCCGCCAAACGGCTTAGGGCCAGTCTTAATTAACACGTGAAGGCTTTAAGTGTGAGGAGATAACTGTGTAAATAGGATGAAAAACTCTCAGTCAGTGTTTTTATTGTTATCACCGCTAATGACGTACCGCTCTGGACTCGTTACCTCAGCTGACTTTTACGGTCCAACTTTTGGTGCTTTTCTACAAGTGACTCAATTAGTTTCTCAAGTGTTCCTTTTCTATTCTACATACATTTGACTTGTTTAGACATTTCTAAAACCTTTTAGTGGGGAAGCAGCCTAAGGGAAGGGAGGAGGGGGGAATGATTTAATCAGATGACCAAGGGGCAGAAATTGAGAAGGGATAGGGCCGAAGGCGGATCCTTGAGGAACCCCATAATGAACAAATGGTAAAATAGCACCACCTTCTGAACACATTTCCATGAAACACATGATTTTGAAGGCAAGGCAACTTTATCTATACCGCGCATTTCGTACACAAGGCAACTCAATGCGCCTATCGTATTTTATTTTCAATTTATGTTAAAGGAACAGGCCACCGTTTTTACATACTGAGATATGTTCTTACCTGAGCTTAGACGAGTTCATTTGTACCTGTCTGGTCTCCACGTGTGCCTTCAGTCACGCAAACACAGCACAGACAGCGTTAGCATTTAGCCTCTCTCTTCTCCTCTATAGCTCCAAACCAGGTGAAGATAGAAGCTACCAAACTCTTCCACGTTTTCCCTATTTAAATATGGTTATGTAAAGTGTTACACTAAAAAAAGGGGAACTATATTGTAAGGCGTAATAATACCAGGAATACTTCAGCGTCCGCACAGTAAAGTGAAGATATTACTACGTGGACGCGTAGTAATATCCCCCCCCTCAAGATACCAGTTTAAAAAAAAAGGCAATAACGTATTATTTTCCTAGAACCGCCCATCCTCTTACCAACGCTAATGAGTCACTTACCTGAGCAGTAGCGCCATGTCCCTAAGAATACCACTGCTCCTGTCTGTGTTCCCTCCATAAGCAGCGTCGGATGTAATTACCCAGTGATGGAGAGCAGTCAATTTCACACTCACTCACTCCGCTCTGAGTTTGGGGTTTCCTGTTGTGATCTATGGGCCAATAAGCTGTAATATGATGGAGTCACCTTCAGAGCACGCCCCTGTCACCGGGAATTCTAATGAAAGATGGCCATCTCGCTCCCATTCAACTCATTTCGGTGGACGTTTATATTGAGAGCGTGCGGATGCCGGCGCTGGCTTTTACCTCCTCTTAACGCGGGACGTATGCTCCGGAGCACCTTTGCCCCCTCCAGTTCAAAGCCGTTGAAATCTCATCAGCCGCGCGTCAGTGAAAACAGACGTATTTGGAGAGAGGTGTTTTTTTTACGAGCGGAGACAGTTCAGAGGTGGGCTCGTAATGGAGCACACGGCGATCACTGCACTGTCAAGCTAAGCGGTTATGGAGGGAAGAGGCGGGACTCACCGGGCTGATGGACTGCGTGAGAAAAGATGAATAAGGAATTAGGATCAGCTCCTTCACAGCACGTCAGCATCGATATAGGCTTTAAGGTGTTTGTTACTGCGGAGAGCAGCCCCACGGGGAACACGCACCACCAGCTTCAGTTCAAGCATCAGCGTTTGAACATTTATACAGTCATTTAGATATGTTAATTTAAAAAAAATGGCACTCAGACCTAATACGATTTGTTTGGCCGTGGAAAAGTCCTCACTTGCGAGTTTGAAGAAGCTAAAATATATTTTGTAAACATGACAAATCTGAAAATGATTTCTTAGTTAACCATAAGGGAAAATTATTTGTTATCTGTCAAACGTGTGATTCTTGTAACATTAGTGGGCGGTGCTGTCACGGTAAAGGGGCGTGTCTGTTCTGTGGGATAAGGGAAAGTCCATCTGAAAGCCATAGCTCCAAGTGCTATACTGAAGGAACTTCTGAAGGGGCCTCCACAGAGGAATTAGTGGAAGTGGGTAGGAGAAGGAGAGAGAAGGAGGAACTGGTTTTGGAAAGGGCCCAACACTGCCTGATCAGGCTTTTTGTCCACATTTATTAATGCCTGAACTATGATCTAATGCATGCTTTTCAGTCAGTCACTTGACTTATGCAGGTGGGACTGCCAGGAGACCTCTGGCTCGTCTAAAAGCATCTCCACTGACTGAAGTCAAGATGCTACTGTATATCCAAACATAACGCACCTCAGATGAACAGAGCTGATACTTAAAGAAAACTGAAAACGTAGGATTTGATCCTTATACATCGAGCGGCAAGCCACGCTCACTGTAAGGTCTTCTTCCTGAACGTTCAACATAGATGGGAGGAGTTCACGAATCACCATAAACTAGGCTTCATTTGCTATGGATAACGTTTGTGAACTTTAGCTACAGCAGCTATAGGTCTCCAAGAGAAAGCCCAGAACCCCACTCCAAACATTTAGCCTCGGATACAACATGTGCCAGCGTTAGTTTTTCCTCAGAGGGTTCACAGATGAGCCGCACATTGTTTATTGTTTTGAGGCTAAACACTAACCACAGCAGCATGCTAACGTCTTGAGCAGCTTAAACGCAGACTCAGACTAAGGCTCTGTTGACATGACAAGAGAAAGGTTTTCTGTTTCCTCTTCCATGTGTTGATTTAGTCTGAGCAGTGGAAGCAGATCTTTGGTAAACCCTGCCTTATAAACATGACCACATACTGGTTTATTTATATAAATGTGCTCTCTGGCACCGTCCTTTTATAGTTATCTTCTTGAGCAATGATTACAATAACATACATAATGCTACTGTCAATCCTTTGTCCTTCATTTTCATCCTGAAGACAGATATCATTACATGTTGTAGCACAGCATAATTACACTTCGTCAACATGGCTTTGTGGCTGAGCCCATGCAGCATGATACGTGTGAGAATATTATCATGTACAGGAGGGCGGCTGTGGGAATGTAGATACTTGGACGTTGGATACTTTAGTGTCCATTAATGTAGGTTGTTGTGACTCACATTGAATTAAAATAGCACCAAGATCTCGTGAAGTATAGTCTGCATACAAAAAAAGCAGTCTGTCTCTGACCTCTCTAATTGCACTCATATTTTTACGTGACTTTAGTAACGAGATAAAAATGACCTTAATGAACTTGTTTCTTCTGGAGAAGTTTTGCATTCACAGAAAGTTTTTACCAAGTTGCCATTGGTAACTCACTGAAATGTTCTTATATTTATGTATTTGTGAGAGGCACTTCTAATACCCCATAAGAAAATAACAGGACGGGGGGATGGCGTTCTAATCGTAAGAAGCCATGTGTGCGCGTTGTGCACTTTTCTAAAAGACAGAATAAATCACACACAGATCTATCAGAATGTTACCAGCCACAGTGAATAATAAATATGTACTTTTTACGATTTGTTAATGTAGAAAATCTTGTGTTTCCAAGGGGATTACCTCGTCCAAACAAGCTCAGAAAATCTTAATCAGGATTAGGATTAAAATCATTTCTATTACGATTTATAAGCAAAATCTCATTTAGTTGTGAAGTCGCTAAACCCGCAGCTAACAGCTCGCCCAGCTGCAGCCACATCCGCCTTCTCATGTAAATGTAATACAGCACGGCTTATTATTTTACTGTGTGTCCTGTGAAGGTTCCCCGAAGCCTCTGTTATTTCCCACAATGCCACTGCGCAAGGTCAACTAGAACACATTGACAACCTAGAAACAACAGTGTACAGCATGCAAATGTATCTACCATGGAAATAGACACAAGAGAAAGCAGGAAAAGTCAGTTTTGCTTCACTGTATAAAAAGAAAGGGTGGGGTTAGTGTGATCATACTTCCTGAAACATTCATGGCAGCCCCAAAATCAAGGCTTTAGTCCCCGGGTTTCCAAATCCAGCCTAAGCTATTGATGGTGAGATGAAGCCTCATGAGGCACTGAAGGGTCGTCTCCTGAACAAACTCTTCATGAGAGTTCATTTGCGCTACAGCACCGTCAAGTGGTCAGAATAACATACTACAGCACCGTCAAGTGGTCAGAATAACATACTACAGCACGTCAAGTGGTCAGAATAACATACTACAGCACCGTCAAGTGGTCAGAATAACATACTACAGCACCGTCAAGTGGTCAGAATAACATACTACAGCACCGTCAAGTGGTCAGAAAAATGCACGACAAGCCGACCATGGCTGAAATAAGAGTGGGATATGCTTGTTACTTGTAGAAGAGGGAGGAAGCATGTCATGAAATACAAAATACATTTCTCTAACATTGGTTTAAGGCGGTTTCCATTTTTAGAGAGTAATTCCCCTTATTGAAAGGGGGGAAAAAAGGATGAAGTTGATGTGCAAAGGCATGAAACAGCCACTTTCATTTAGTTTGGAAAAATGGCTGTGGGATCCATGCATTTCACTGTCCCTTCTACTGTATTCCACTGCTTCCCAAAATGAGGTCCGCTCAACAAAAGTACATCAATAAAATGTGGTATTTGTTTTTTCATTATTTGCAATTATAAGATGGAAAACATCACACTTTCCTTTGATTGGACTAAATTATCATTGCTGAGGGGGCCCCCGTTTAACCTCTTAACTCCACCGGAAGCTAGCACATTTTCTCCAGTTTGGCATTACCCAGATCTGAAAGCTTCTGGAAAAAAATCGTCAAAATAGCGACGAAAACGAGGATGAAAACGTGCTGGACAAGCAACAGTGACACGTTAAGAAAGTGACAAAAACACGATCAAAAACTACAAACTATAAAAACACAGCAAGAAATAGATTTAAAAAAGTTACAATCAGGTCTTTGCAGGCTTTTAGATTAGGGTAAAGCCAAACTGGAGAAAATAGAGGTGGTACAGTGCTTGAACAAGGTTCCAACGTCACAAAACAAGACTATGCACCAGTGGAAAATTAATAATAGTGTTTCTATCTAGTATGTCCATGGTGCTGAAATGTTTACTCTGCAGAAGCTCACACTCACTGAAATAGTTTGTTTTGTAACTATTGGAGAGTAGATTTTTTGAATACAAACATAAATCATAGATGATGAAAGCTGACGAGCCTTTGATAGTTGGAAGTTATTGAGTAAACTTTTAGCTGTCCAAAAGCTCTGACAGACCCTCTCGCGCAACTAAAGACAAATCAAGTCAAACACTAAATTGTACAGGTGGTGACGAGGTATATCATGGCAAAAGAAATGTACTCTTAATACAAGAAATAAAAATGCACTACCCCAGCGCTAATGATCTTTTATGTTCACACTTTGTGGCATGTGCTCACGAGTGGAAAGTCAGAGCAGCACCTCATGTTCTGGTCAATTATAATGTGTTATGATGAATTTACAAGAGTGCAGCACAATTAAAAATAACAAACTATTATTTAGAATAAGTGACACAATACAGAAAATGCATAGAACAAAGAGGACAGAGATTATATGAGATTAATTGGGTACTATTTTGTTTTCATCATTTGTAATTATTATGATTACTCTTTTGGTCATAACAAAGTTAGTATCGTGCACCAGTGCTTTCACCGGTAGCCTGAGGGGGATCGACTGAGCACTACAACGAGGGCTTCCTGCTTCCTCTTCACTCTCCTCTTCTTTACATTAACATCGCACACGGCCTTGTGCATCTTATTAAGGACAAACTACAAACTATTTATCCCAGTGTAAGTTAAAGTTCATATGACAGATTTTAATGCTCTTGAAAATATGACTTATTTAGATGGATTACATCAGTTGCATAGTTATCAGTTTTTTCATTGAAGCAGCAATTTTAATGAAGAAATGTTGGGCAGAAAAGTTATTTTTATTTGAATTTTTAAGCTGCTGACAGGAAGTGTCCAATAAGGAAGTGAAAACATAAACATCACAAAAATGGTCAAACTAAAGAAAACTGGGAATAATCTTTAGCAAAATCTTAAATATAATCGTGTTAACTGTGTTTTAGAAAAATTGTGTCTAATGTGTCATATGCACTTTAAACATTGTCCATGTCCTCGGAGAGATCGATGGTCCCATGCATGAAACGTGATCAAAACACCAGCACGTGCACCTCCCCCCACACACCACCACCCACCTTTACCCACAGTGTGGAGGTGGAAAAGGTTGGGGCGGGACCACTGTCAGGTATGAAGTTGAAGACTTCACATTGCCCCCATTGCCTGTGCGAAAGTCTAGTCTACAGCCTGTGTTTAGAAACACAAGATCGGGCCCACGGTGTTGATCCTTTGGGTCGCTGTCCATGGTGCTGAATTGTTTACTACGCAGAAGCAAGCACTAAAGACGTTGACACGGGCAAGAAGAGAGGTTTTTAGAAAATAGAAAGATGTTAAAATAATAAGATTAGTTCTCTTACTGGACCAAAACGAGATCATTAGAGCGGACGAATATGCTCGGGGCTAGTTCCATCTATGTATTGCAGTCCATAAATGTATACTCTATACAGGGGTGTTTGAAGTTTGTAAGGCATTGAGGGCCACAAACCAGCGGTTAACACGGTGAAACATTGAACTGGGTGGATTTAAGTTGTGTATCTACTCGTTTCTGTTTATTACTGGATGAGTTAAAATAGTGCCTTGTAAGTGTGTATTGTAATTGACTGGATATACATATTGTGAGTGTTGTAGTACATTCTTTGCTGTTGTTTCTTTATTATTTGTTGTTACCCTGCCCTATGTTCCCTTGTTTATTTGTTTATGATTTGTTACCTTGCACTACGCTCCTTGCTTTGATTGTTAAATGAAAATGTTATTGTTTTTATTTTGGGGTTGGGCGTTTATAAGCCTTTTGCTTCGGCCCACTCCCTTTGAGCATGTTAACTGCTCAAATAAACAAATAAACTAAACTAAGCTTGAGGGCCACCAAAAATTGGTCTGAGCACTTTGGGCACGACTGCTCTATAATGAAATACCAAAGCAAAGCAGCGCTAACTGAACAGATCCTCTGGATCAAGTGAAACACACGACTAACAGATTGAGCTGGTGTTTATAAGGTGTATGGTGGAAAACAAGACATTTACTGTAATACAAGAAAATAAATTGACTACGCCTGCGCTTAGTCCCCCTTGGACGAAAACCATGGTAACTGGGATGGCTATGGAATCGAGTAGATGTGTGTACAATTTCAATGTATAAAGTACAAATATGTTGCTGATTTTCTCTCGGCAAAAAGAAAAAAAAAACTGTCAAGCATATTGACAATTAAAATGTGCAGTGCGTCAAAGTTCATTTTAATCTAGCGCGATCTAATAAAGCTATTTCTTGCACATTCAAAATTGAATTAGAGCATAGGGGCCGCTATTTCATCTCCTCCAATCACTGGATCCATTTGTAATCAGCTCATATCACCTCGGAGAAATTATGATCAATTATTCAAACTGCAGACTCCGGTTACAAGTCGCGTTACATGTATTTTTTAAATTTGTTTTACATTCTCCTCATCTGTCACTGTCGTGCAATAACAGTGTGAGGACTTACCAGCTCGCTCGCCCTGTTTTGGTGAAAAGAAGCAGGCGCGGCACTCCACTCATGTTTATTCATTCATTCGCTCGTCAAAGCCGCCGCGTGATTCCGCCGTCGTCAAAGGCAATTAGCCCCGACCTACTTTGTTCTTTTAATCGCCGCGCCCTGTCCCGGGGAGCTTATTTTTGATGCTACTGTCTGTCAAAACTGTAGGCAAACAGCGAGCGGGCGACGAGTACAGAGAAGTCATATGCGGTTACAATAAGAGCCACGCTGCGTAATGCGCCACACAATACACACATGGAATGGAAATCAAATCAATCAAAGTCTATTACGAGAGCGCTTTACAACAACAGAACAAAGTGCTTTACAACAACAGAACAAAGTGCTTTACAACAACAGAACAAAGTGCTTTATAACAACAGAACAAAGTGCTTTACAACAACAGAACAAAGTCTTTACAACAACAGAACAAAGCGCTTTATAACAACAGAACAAAGTGCTTTACAACAACAGAACAAAGTGCTTTACAACAACAGAACAAAGTGCTTTAAACAACAGAACAAAGGCTTTAAAAACAAAAAAAAAAAAAAAAAAAGTGCTTAAACACAGAACAAAGTGCTTTAACAACAACAGAACAAAAGTGCTAAACAACAGAAAAAGTGTACAACAACAGAACAAAGTGCTTTATAACAACAGAACAAAGTGCTTTACAACAACAGAACAAAGTGCTTTAAACAACAGAACAAAGTGCTTATAACAACAGAACAAAGTGCTTTACAACAACAGAACAAAGTGCTTTATAACAACAGAACAAAGTGCTTTATAACAACAGAACAAAGTGCTTTATAACAACAGAACAAAGTGCTTTATAACAACAGAACAAAGTGCTTTACAACAACAGAACAAAGTGCTTTACAACAACAGAACAAGTGCTTTATAACAACAGAACAAAGTGCTTTACAACAACAGAACAAAGTGCTTTATAACAACAGAACAAAGTGCTTCACAACAGAAAACGCTTTATAACAACAGAACAAAGTGCTTTACAACAACAGAACAACGTGCTTTACAACAACAGAACAAAGTGCTTTAAACAACAGAAACAAAGTGCTTACAACAACAGAACAAAGTGCTTTACAACAACAGAACAAAGTGCTTTATAACAACAGAACAAAGTGCTTTATAACAACAGAACAAAGTGCTTTACAACAACAGAACAAAGTGCTTTATAACAACAGAACAAAGTGCTTTACAACAACAGAACAAAGTGCTTTATAACAACAGAACAAAGTGCTTTATAACAACAGAACAAAGTGCTTTATAACAATCAAACAGAACAAAGTGCTTTATAACAACAGAACAAAGTGCTTATAACAACAAAAAAGTGCTTTATAACAACAGAACAAAGTGCTTTATAACAACAGAACAAAGTGCTTTATAACAACAGAACAAAGTGCTTTACAACAACAGAACAAAGTGCTTTATAACAACAGAACAAGTGCTTTACAACAACAGAACAAAGTGCTTTACAACAACAGAACAAAGTGCTTTACCAACAACAGAACAAAGTGCTTTATAACAACAGAACAAAGTGCTTTACAACAACAGAACAAAGTGCTTTATAACAACAGAACAAAGTGCTTTATAACAACAGAACAAAGTGCTTTACAACAACAGAACAAAGTGCTTTATAACAACAGAACAAAGTGCTTTACAACAACAGAACAAAGTGCTTTATAACAACAGAACAAAGTGCTTTATAACAACAGAACAAAGTGCTTTATAACAACAGAACAAAGTGCTTTATAACAACAGAACAAAGTGCTTTATAACAACAGAACAAGTGCTTTACAACAACAGAAAAAGTGCTTACAACAGAACAAAGTGCTTTATAACAACAGAACAAAGTGCTTTACAACAACAGAACAAAGTGCTTTACAACAACAGAACAAAGTGCTTTACAACAACAGAACAAAGTGCTTTAAAACAACAGAACAAAGTGCTTACAACAACAGAACAAAGTGCTTTACAACAACAGAACAAAGTGCTTTACAACAACAGAACAAAGTGCTTTATAACAACAGAACAAAGTGCTTTACAACAACAGAACAAAGTGCTTTATAACAACAGAACAAAGTGCTTTACAACAGAACAAAGTGCTTTATAACAACAGAACAAAGTGCTTTACAACAACAGAACAAAGTGCTTTATAACAACAGAACAAAGTGCTTTACAACAACAGAACAAAGTGCTTTACAACAACAGAACAAAGTGCTTTACAACAACAGAACAAAGTGCTTTACAACAACAGAACAAAGTGCTTTACAACAACAGAACAAAGTGCTTTACAACAACAGAACAAAGTGCTTTACAACAACAGAACAAAGTGCTTTACAACAACAGAACAAAGTGCTTTACAACAACAGAACAAAGTGCTTTATAACAACAGAACAAAGTGCTTTACAACAACAGAACAAAGTGCTTTACAACAACAGAACAAGTGCTTTACAACAACAGAACAAAGTGCTTTACAACAACAGAACAAGTGCTTTACAACAACAGAACAAAGTGCTTTATAACAACAGAACAAAGTGCTTTAAACAACAGAACAAAGTGCTTTAAACAACAGAACAAAGTGCTTTATAACAACAGAACAAAGTGCTTTACAACAACAGAACAAAGTGCTTTACAACAACAGAACAAAGTGCTTTAAACACAGAACAAAGTGCTTTATAACAACAGAACAAAGTGCTTTACAACAACAGAACAAAGTGCTTTAAACAACAGAAAAAGTGCTTACAACAACAGAACAAAGTGCTTTATAACAACAGAACAAAGTGCTTTACAACAACAGAACAAAGTGCTTTACAACAACAGAACAAAGTGCTTTACAACAACAGAACAAAGTGCTTTATAACAACAGAACAAAGTGCTTTACAACAACAGAACAAAGTGCTTTATAACAACAGAACAAAGTGCTTTACAACAACAGAACAAAGTGCTTTACAACAACAGAACAAAGTGCTTTATAACAACAGAACAAAGTGCTTTATAACAACAGAACAAAGTGCTTTATAACAACAGAACAAAGCAAAGTGCTTTATAACAACAGAACAAAGTGCTTTACAACACAGAACAAAGTGCTTTACAACAACAAACAAAGTGCTTTATAACAACAGAACAAATGCTTTACAAAACAGAACAAAGTGCTTTAAACAACAACAGAACAAAGTGCTTTATAACAACAGAACAAAGTGCTTTATAACAACAGAACAAAGTGCTTACAACAACAGAACAAAGTGCTTTATAACAACAGAACAGTGCTTTAAAAAAGAAAAAGTGTTTAACAACAGAACAAAGTGCTTTACAACAACAGAACAAAGTGCTTTATAACAACAGAACAAAGTGCTTTATAACAACAGAACAAAGTGCTTTACAACAACAGAACAAAGTGCTTTATAACAACAGAACAAAGTGCTTTACAACAACAGAACAAAGTGCTTTATAACAACAGAACAAAGTGCTTTATAACAACAGAACAAAGTGCTTTATAACAACAGAACAAAGTGCTTTATAACAACAGAACAAAGTGCTTTATAACAACAGAACAAAGTGCTTTACAACAACAGAACAAAGTGCTTTACAACAACAGAACAAAGTGCTTTACAACAACAGAACAAAGTGCTTTACAACAACAGAACAAAGTGCTTTATAACAACAGAACAAAGTGCTTTACAACAACAGAACAAAGTGCTTTACAACAACAGAACAAAGTGCTTTATAACAACAGAACAAAGTGCTTTACAACAACAGAACAAAGTGCTTTACAACAACAGAACAAAGTGCTTTACAACAACAGAACAAATGCTGCTTTACAACAACAGAACAAAGTGCTTTATAACAACAGAACAAAGTGCTTTATAACAACAGAACAAAGTGCTTTAAACAACAGAACAAAGTGCTTTATAACAACAGAACAAAGTGCTTTAACAACACAGAAAAAACAAAGTGCTTATAACAACAGAACAAAGTGCTTTATAACAACAGAACAAAGTGCTTTAACAACAAACAGAACAAAGTGCTTTACAACAACAGACAAGTGCTTTATAACAACAGAACAAAGTGCTTACAACAACAGAACAAAGTGCTTTACAACAACAGAACAAAGTGCTTTATAACAACAGAACAAAGTGCTTTACAACAACAGAACAAAGTGCTTTACAACAACAGAACAAAGTGCTTTACAACAACAGAACAAAGTGCTTTACAACAACAGAACAAGTGCTTTACAACAACAGAACAAAGTGCTTTACAACAACAGAACAAGTGCTTTACAACAACAGAACAAAGTGCTTTACAACAACAGAACAAAGTGCTTTACAACAAACAGAACAAAGTGCTTTACAACAACAGAACAAAGTGCTTTACAACAACAGAACAAAGTGCTTTACAACAACAGAACAAAGTGCTTTACAACAACAGAACAAAGTGCTTTATAACAACAGAACAAAGTGCTTTACAACAACAGAACAAAGTGCTTTACCAACAAACCAGAACAAAGTGCTTTACAACAACAGAACAAAGTGCTTTATAACAACAGAACAAAGTGCTTTATAACAACAGAACAAAGTGCTTTATAACAACAGAACAAAGTGCTTTACAACAACAGAACAAAGTGCTTTATAACAACAGAACAAAGTGCTTTACAACAACAGAACAAAGTGCTTTACAACAACAGAACAAAGTGCTTTACAACAACAGAACAAAGTGCTTTACAACAACAGAACAAAGTGCTTTAAACAAAGAACAACTAAACAAAAACAAAGTGCTTTATAACAACAGAACAAAGTGCTTTACAACAACAGAACAAAGTGCTTTACAACAACAGAACAAAGTGCTTTACAACAACAGAACAAAGTGCTTTACAACAACAGAACAAAGTGCTTTACAACAACAGAACAAAGTGCTTTACAACAACAGAACAAAGTGCTTTACACAACAACAAAGTGCTTAAACAACAGAACAAAGTGCTTTACAACAACAGAACAAAGTGCTTTAAACAACAGAACAAAGTGCTTACAACAACAGAACAAAGTGCTTTACAACAACAGAACAAAGTGCTTTACAACAACAGAACAAAGTGCTTTACAACAACAGAACAAAGTGCTTTATAACAACAGAACAAAGTGCTTTACAACAACAGAACAAAGTGCTTTACAACAACAGAACAAAGTGCTTTATAACAACAGAACAAAGTGCTTTATAACAACAGAACAAAGTGCTTTACAACAACAGAACAAAGTGCTTTATAACAACAGAACAAAGTGCTTTACAACAACAGAACAAAGTGCTTTATAACAACAGAACAAAGTGCTTTATAACAACAGAACAAAGTGCTTTACAACAACAGAACAAAGTGCTTTATAACAACAGAACAAAGTGCTTTACAACAACAGAACAAAGTGCTTTATAACAACAGAACAGAACAAAGTGCTTTACAACAACAGAACAAAGTGCTTTATAACAACAGAACAAAAGTGCTTTACAACAACAGAACAAAGTGCTTTATAACAACAGAACAAAGTGCTTTACAACAACAGAACAAAGTGCTTTATAACAACAGAACAAAGTGCTTTACAACAACAGAACAAAGTGCTTTACAACAACAGAACAAAGTGCTTTAAACAACAGAACAAAGTGCTTTACAACAACAGAACAAAGTGCTTTATAACAACAGAACAAAGTGCTTTACAAACAACAGAACAAAGTGCTTTATAACAACAGAACAAAGTGCTTTATAACAACAGAACAAAGTGCTTTACAACAACAGAACAAAGTGCTTTATAACAACAGAACAAAGTGCTTTACAACAACAGAACAAAGTGCTTTACAACAACAGAACAAAGTGCTTTATAACAACAGAACAAAGTGCTTTACAACAACAGAACAAAGTGCTTTATAACAACAGAACAAAGTGCTTTACAACAACAGAACAAAGTGCTTTATAACAACAGAACAAATTGCTTTATAACAACAGAACAAAGTGCTTTACAACAACAGAACAAAGTGCTTTAACAACAGAACAAAGTGCTTTATAACAACAGAACAAAGTGCTTTAAACAACAGAACAAAGTGCTTTACAACAACAGAACAAAGTGCTTTATAACAACAGAACAAAGTGCTTTACAACAACAGAACAAAGTGCTTTATAACAACAGAACAAAGTGCTTTATAACAACAGAACAAAGTGCTTTAAACAACAGAACAAAGTGCTTTATAACAACAGAACAAAGTGCTTTATAACAACAGAACAAAGTGCTTTACAACAACAGAACAAAGTGCTTTATAACAACAGAACAAAGTGCTTTACAACAACAGAACAAAGTGCTTTATAACACAGAACAAAGTGCTTAAACAACAGAAAAGTGCTTTACAACAACAGAACAAAGTGCTTTAAACAACAGAACAAAGTGCTTTATAACAACAGAACAAAGTGCTTTAAACAACAGAACAAAGTGCTTTACAACAACAGAACAAAGTGCTTTATAACAACAGAACAAAGTGCTTTACAACAACAGAACAAAGTGCTTTACAACAACAGAACAAAGTGCTTTATCAACAACAGAACAAAGTGCTTTACAACACAACAGAACAAAGTGCTTTACATAACAACAGAACAAAGTGCTTTACAACAACAGAACAAAGTGCTTTATAACAACAACAGAACACAACAAGTGCTTTATAACAACAACAGAACAAAGTGCTTTACAACAACAGAACAAAGTGCTTTAAACAACAGAACAAAGTGCTTTACAACAACAGAACAAAGTGCTTTACAACAACAGAAAAAGTGCTTAAACAACAGAACAAAGTGCTTTACAACAACAGAACAAAGTGCTTTACAACAACAGAACAAAGTGCTTTATAAAACAGAACAAATGCTTACAACAACACAGAACAAAGTGCTTTACAACAACAGAACAAAGTGCTTTACAACAACAGAACAAAGTGCTTTACAACAACAGAACAAAGTGCTTTACAACAACAGAACAAAGTGCTTTATAACAACAGAACAAAGTGCTTTACAACAACAGAACAAAGTGCTTTACAACAACAGAACAAAGTGCTTTATAACAACAGAACAAGTGCTTTACAACAACAGAACAAAGTGCTTTAAACAAAAAAAGTGCTTTATAACAACAGAACAAAGTGCTTTAAACAAAAACAAAGCTTTATAACAACAGAACAAAGTGCTTTACAACAACAGAACAAAGTGCTTTACAACAACAGAACAAAGTGCTTTACAACAACAGAACAAAGTGCTTTACAACAACAGAACAAAGTGCTTTACAACAACAGAACAAAGTGCTTTACAACAACAGAACAAAGTGCTTACAACAACAGAACAAGTGCTTTACAACAACAGAACAAAGTGCTTTACAACAACAGAACAAAGTGCTTTACAACAACAGAACAAAGTGCTTTATAACAACAGAACAAAGTGCTTTACAACAACAGAACAAAGTGCTTTACATAAGAAAAACAGCCACGCTCAATCACATGGAAATATAAAAACAAAGGCAAGACCAGTGATGGCTGGTCCATAGGGGGCGCCGCCCTCCCTAAAAATGTTTCCAAAAATATCATCATTATCATATATCAATAATACAAAATATTGCATAATATTTTGCAGAAATGCCTTTCGGAGATTTATTTAAAAGGGTTTTTTAAACTGGATTCATTCATTACTGTGTGTGAATGCATTGTCTCTAACCCGCGGGGCGCCGGTCTGCTGTAAGTAAATACAAGTCCATGAACTTTTGGAAACCATGTGACTCCAGGCTTCTCTCTTAGTGGCCGCCTTAACTTTCCTCCTGGGGCGCAAGGATAGCGGCCCGGACACTCCCATTTAGATTATCAGCCAATGAATATTTGCTACTGTGTTTTTTGTCTGATGTAGTTGGACAATGGCGCTGTCAATCATTTTTGTGACCCGCATGCGTAGCTAGCCGGTGTCGATCAATGGCGGAGGTGCTCGACTGTAAACAATATACGAGTAGCAGCGCTGAGCTCACGTACGAACTCAGGGGAGGAAAAACCTCTTATTTGAGAGACGGGAGAAGCTTCGTGTTGCTGCCTGAGAGGAGGTGTAAGGATTTTGTCAAACTAATAGACTTCGGACAACTTTCTTCAGTCGGATGCGGCGTCTAAACGGAGTTTTCTGGAGGTAGCATTACGATGCTAACAGCTTGTCTGCCTTAGCTACTGCTTGTTTCGTAAAACTTTGGGACAACCCTCGCTGACTTGGACAGACAGTCATGTCCCAGGACGTGGACATTTGATGAAGAGAAGATTCAGGACCGTGAGGACGGTGTCAGGGGAATTTCTGACAGGATCATTTTTGTCTGACAGTTTACAGGTTTAAACTATGGTTTAGACCTGTGGCTCTGAGGCACATAATGTAAACATAGCAGGTCTGGCTGAGTGGCTCTAATACTGTACAGGAAATCAAAGAGGGAATCTGAAAAAATAACGCACCTCGTGCCTTTGTTCTGGTTCTGTTGGTACAAAACACAAATCATCTCATACTTAGTGGTGCCAAACTAAAATATGTATAGTGAGTGATTATCTTTTATTTCATTGGCAGAAAAAATATTTCTCAAAAGTTAAAATTCATTTAATGCTTCTTTATTGTTTACAAGTGTCTATTCATAATATTTTCCATAAAATAATGAAATAAAATGCTCCAAAGATAACTTTCTTTTTTTAGGTTAAAAACAATGTTTATAAGTGTCTTTTAAAATATAATTGAAAGTAGGTATAGACAACAGCGCCCCCCTGTTTTTTATATCACCAGCCGCCACTGGGCAAGACTACACAGAGCAAGCACTAAACGTTATGGAAGGCCCGTCTAAGTGAGTCTGTGTCCATGAAGAGCTTAAAGAGTAACTAAACACCAAATCAAGTTTTTTTACTGATAAACTGTCTCAATGGGTGTCTCATAGTGTTGTCTACTGGTCCCTGACATTATTCTGACATTATAGCGCAAACATGTGTTAAATCCTAACTTTGGCCTGAAAACGAATGGGTTGCGCCCCCTTCAGGGTTAACTCTGCTACTAAATTAGAATTTCCTGATTGGCTGGAGACGTGTCCACGGCCTCCACAGAACGTCATAAGACGCACCAGCTCCACACATCGTCATCAGGTGCTGCCCATTGTCCTGCCCCTGTACCTGTGGTTTATAACTAAGTCCCTCCCACGTAATCAGTCTGCTGTGATTGTGCCAATGCAAAGGCCCACACACTCACCCCCGCATGTCACCCCTAAACTTCAGAGACCGCCTCTTTCACAGCACTGTTTGACTTTTGTTTGTGGTTAGGGAAAGGCTTTGGCACGCCCGTTTAGTTACTCTTTAACTCCTTAACCCCAAGGCCGTGGGAACCCAGGGAGCTGAGAGTGCTGCAGCCCCCCCGGTGGATAATTTGCGAACTGCAGGCAATATTAATAAATAGGAAATATGCACAGAAAAAGTGTTGTAAAGGGTACATTTTGTCCCTCAGCACCCCCTAACCAAAATATCTTCCCACAGCTCTGCTTAACCCCCACTTTAACGGAGCGCTTTTTTTCTTTCAGTTCGGCTTTACCCAAATCTAAAAGCTTCTTACAGCCTACAGGCAAAACTGTAAACGCCCCATTTGAAAGCGAAGACCTGCGAAACTTATCGAAGATTTTCCGCGTGTGTCCATGTTTTTGTCGCTTCTTTTGTCACGTTTTTGTGACTTTTTCTTAACTTTTTTGTGGGTTTTTCTGCGTTTTTTAAATTTATTTATTTTTACTTTGCTGTCGCTTTTTTTTTTTTTTTAAGCCTTTTAGTTTTTGCGGCGTTTTCATCCTCATTTACACGTCGTCGCTATTTTGACGCTTTATTTTCCCTGGGCGCTTTTAGATTTGGGTAACACCTGGATACTGGGAGAATACCTGGAGAACATTTGCCTGTGTATAGGTCGGCGTTAAGAGGTTAAAAACGAATAACAAAATGTTAAGTTCAATTGGAAAACCGGGAGCCGGTGGAGAGAGGACTGGCCCGATGTTGGACTGTCTGGATGAGTTTGTCAAAAGGCGGGCGGCTTCGTTTTTGCACCAACTGAACGTGATTTAGTGTGATCAAAAAATAGTCGTCGATGTGTTAACTGATAAAAGCATGTATGGTCGAGCATTTGTTTAATTTCAGGAGTTGTTACTGGTGTAAAATCCTCAAAAAAACCACACAAAAAACAAGTACTAGTAGTCGACATTTGGCCCACGGCATATGGGACACGAGTTAAAAGTATAAATATATAAATATATCTGAACAATTAATTTATTCATTTATTTCTAACCAAAATTGTGAATTCATATTGAAATGGCTGCATTTATAGCAAGGGTGCCCAAGTGGGGCCCGTGGGCCAAATTTGGCCCCTGAAACAATTCTGTTGGCCCGCCATAGAGTGACCTACTTTTGCGCTGTATGGTTAATACTATTGGTGCATCCACACCAAGCGCCTCTTGGGCGTCAAAGACGCGCCTCAAGGCCGTAGTTGGACGCTTGTGCTTACTGAAGTGAGACGCTTGTCACAAATGTCACAGAGCGTCAAGACGCCCTGGCCGCGCGTCAACTCAGAGTCTGTTCGTAGCCATCTTGGAAACAGCTCGTGCCTTAAAACTACAGTTGTTCGGAGGCTACCTACTGTAGTCTCCCTCTTTGCTCCTGCCATGTCTTATGGATCTTTAACTATTCCCCCATGGTCTACGCAGGATCTCCCCAGTATTTAAGCTCATATCCAGCCCATACGGTTGAAGGGACATTGGTGGCAAGTGGCTATAAGCTAGGTTAGCCCGGTTAGCTTTTTGCAATCGCATACAGCTCATTGTTGATTTTAAAAAAAGTGTGCAATAAACCACAAATGCGTCAAGCCCATCTCAGTGTGTGCCCATCATAAAGGCTGTTCTGTGTAGTTTAGGGCTTTATTGACGTGATTAGTGCATAATACTTGTTTTCAAGGGGGTCAATGCGAGCTATCTGTTTGGGCTAGCATAGAAATAATTATAAAACAGATCGACTACGGCCCGTTGTAGATAAAATGTGAGCAATAAACTTAAAAATCAACAAGCCTGGCTCAGTGTGTGATCATTGTTACACGGTTGCTTTATGTAGATGGGGCTTAATAGACTTTATTCGTGCATATTTCTCGTTTTCACATCGATTGGAGATTTAGCTTGTACTGTAGCATTAGCTTTGGGAATGCTCTGTGCATCATCAAGACCCAAACACATTCCCAGCGCAGATCCAGCCACTCAAATACGTTTTCTTGTCGCCGCTTTTAATCCTGGGTGTTTAGGTAAAAGAAACACTGATGTGTGTCTTTGTAAAAGTCCCAGAGCTGCTGTAGCCCCGGTTCACAACACGATAATCCTCCATGACTTGTTTACATCTGCGGGCCGGCAGAGGATCTGCCCCAGACCGACGGTGGCACAGCTACAGCTTACGTCACTGTTGGAGAAAGCTCCTGATTGGTCGACGCTCGCGAATTTCTCCAAAAAGTTCAACATTTCCAACTCTAGCGTCGGCCGCCCCGGAGGCGCGTCACGCGCCTCGGACGCGGCGCGGCCGCGCTGGAGGCGCGAAAATCTTCAAAACGCGCCGCTCAGGAGGCGCATCACGCGCCGCGGGGCCTCTGGAGGCGCGTCCTCAATGTATTTTAAATGTAAACCTGACGCTTTGGAGGCGCCGGAGGCGCTTGGTGTGGACGCACCATAACTCTCTTCCATTCATTCTCAATGATAAATATGGATGCAGTACACTTTTTGACTCCTTTCGCAAAGTTGTTGTGGTGCCTTGGTGTTTATCACAGAGCGCTGTAGCATCAACTTTCCCAGTTTTCCAACTTTTATTGCAAAATTTGTTGACATCAACATAGGTCATGTTAAAAATTTACTTATAAAAGAATTTATGCTGAACTGACACTTTCAAAATGATCTAATGTGGCATTTTCTTTGAGTTAACAAATGAATGAGGTAAAGTCACTTTTACTTTTTGCAGTATATTGCTAAAATTGTTGATTTTGTTCTACTAAAACTAGGCTTTTGCCATAGTTAACATTTGTTTTAATATAGCATGTTATTTGCATAGATATAATCAAATGCAAATGTATACCGAAAAATAAAATAAAGTAATTATTATTATTATATGTGTTTCACGCTTGACATCGCCGTGTTTGGCCCGCGACCCACAGGCACTTCTTCATTTTGGTCTTCAGTTTGGGCACCCCTGATTTATAGGATACTTTAGGCAGGTTTGGGTCGCCTTTGAAGAAATGGCTTTTCTGAACGACAGGATATCATCATATATCAAACCCGACTTACGAACACAGGGGGAACTGTCTGCCTCGAGTACAATACTGAAAAAATACAATACAATACTGATACAATATTGATCGAAAACAACAAAATTATCCAGTAGCTTCACTTCCTGATCCTTCCGAGCTGACAATGTTCAAATCCAGGCTGAAAACAGCTCTTTTTACCCGTAGGCCGCTGTACGTGAGCTGTATCGTTCAGTTTCGTTCCGACAAACGGGGTACTACTTTTTCTTTTGTTCAATATATTCAACGTTAATAAAAGGAATCCAAGCAAAAAGTTCTCCACGCATTATCCTGCAGTTAATGAGAAAAGTGTAATTTATTGGCGCACTATATTAACGGCATATTGAGTAGTAAAACGGTTGAGCTCGATTTTCAACCAATCAGCATCGAGAATTCACGTAGGTCTAAGCCAAAATCACGCTAATATCACTACGCGCATGTAAACAAACATGGAGGAGGACGAGAGCAGCACATCTTCATCTGAAGATCAAGCTCGATTAACACCCGTAAAATGTATTTTTTGTGTCGGAAAAGATGGCGGGAAAGATCCGCAGCCCTTTACTGAAGTCCGATGGGAAAAAAATAAAGCAATGTGCGAAGGAATGGCTCAAAACGTCGGCCACTACGGAGCTAGCTATTGCTAACAAACTACGGGTTTCACACGGCCTGCTATCGGCGTCTTATAGACATAAAACGCTTGACTTGTGCACTAAAGCGTCAAGAAGATAAGACAGAACGGTTGAAAAGATCCCCGGTTGAAGGCTCTAAAACAGTGGCTCAAATCGGGCCAAACTTGTTCCCATGTGTAAAATGTGCCTTATCTTGTTTAATAATGTGTTTTATTGTAACCTTTTATCTTTGTAACCTAAAAGCCCCCTATTGAGGTGTTGAAAATTAGCGCATGTGCTATAACACAATGCATATGTAATGTAATGCAATGTAATTGCTATGTCCATATTAAATAAAGAAATGAAAACTGTTTAGCCAAAGAGGCTGCGTTCCAAGTACAGCTTGAGAGTTACCCCTGCAACAACAACAACCACCACTTCTTCAAAGCAACCAACAAGAGTGCTAGTTTTTAAGAAATAACTTTTGAAATAATGCCTTTTTTGAAATATGCGTCCTACTGAAACAAGCACACTATGGGACCTACCATTTCCACATATAACATTTTCAGATTAGATTTTATGAACATAAATAAATTGCTCCAGATAAGTTTCAAACATTCTTTTATTTTTTGTGATTTGGGGTTTTGTAAGCATCAAGTGCATCTTGACATATGGACGAAAGCTTGACCAGTCTTGCCTGTTAGACCTTGTAATTCATTAAATGTAAGACCTTCTAATGCAGTGGTTCCCAACCTTTTATCTTGAAGCCCATCCTGTGCATGCTGTAGTCTCAGTACAATTATCCAAAAACATCAAAACATGAAAATATTACCGATAACACTTTTTTTGAAATTGGATTGTTTTAAGCACCTGTACTCCGTTCTCCGTTGTGATTTTTAACCATTTCATTTGTGCAAATTTATGACCTGACCCTCTGACCAGACAAAGCTCTGGGCCCCACCTGCCGTCCCAGGAGCCCCCGGTGGGAAGGCCCGCCCCCCAGGTTGGGAACCACTGTTCTAACGCACCCTCTATCCAGGCAAGGAGGCTGAAAAGTTCTTGTAGTTGGAGTCCTGTGTAGACTCTCTTTCTGATGTAGAGTGTAACCCCTGAACTACAGTCCTTGTTCAAAGTGTTTCAGCAACACAAGTTCACTATTATTTCTCAGATTAGACGGTGATCGGAGGAAAAGCAGCTTGAATCCTTGACGTCAGCCGGTCAGACCTGAAATGAAAAAGTACTGTTATGTTTAATTTACTTTAACTAGTTCATTGTATGTTGGTGGTAAATACTTCATATTCCAATTAGTTTTTTTTTAGTTTTTTTTAATTACATTGTATGTACAGTTTTGGGGCCCATATGAGTAGATTATTAGTTAAAAAATAAAGTCTAGTATCTGGGATGATAATGGATGATTGTGGAACTGAAACCGCATCCTCCCTTTTCCTACGCACTCAAAATGCGTGTTCCCTCGAAGGATTGGCTGTCTGGAGGTGTGGTGTTTCTACTGTGCCTCCTCCGGGCGTCCTGTGTTGGTGCCCTGTGGCTGCAGCCGAGATGCTGCTCCCGATGCAGACAGCTCCTTGGATGGTGTTTCCTTACCTGGTTTATCTGTACCCAGCCTTACCTCAGCCTTATGTCCATTGCGTCCATTGTTTTACCTTGAGTGTGTGTGTTGTACTTGTGTGGTGTGTCTCTGGGAAGGTGGGTGGGGAGAGTGTGAGTGCGACAATGTGTTTGTATTTGTGGGAGGAGGTGGGTGTGAGAGAATGTTTTTAAATCTGTAAAGCACTTTGTGTTACATGAAATGTATGAAAAGCGCTATATAAATAAAGATTGATTGAGATTGATTGATTGATTAACCTGTAATCTGAGGCCTCTGACGACTGCAGTTTTATTGATGATCTTAGAAGAGTGCTCATCAGAATCATTCTTCTGTTGTCCAAAATCCTCTAGACAATCACATAAGATCTTGTATGTAGCCACAGATGGCAGGTTCTCCCACTGTAAAAATACAGACAAAACACATTTTAAGTTTTTAACGGAAAGTACACAGTCAAGAATCAAAGCAATATCTTAGGAGCCAAAAGGACAGACACTGATAATTCAGAGCTTAGATTAATATATTTATCAGCATTTTCAGTCAGATAGTCTTCGAATATTGCTATAAAAAGGCCTCTAGATAAGTGTTGGATAGCAGTTTGCAAAGGTTTAGCATTTTGCAATGTGAATCCAGTTGTTCCGAGCCCTGGAGGATTCATTCTGAATTTTTCATGAATACAACCTCACTCTTTCATGTTGAGTCTTTAAATGAAGCAAGTCTGTGCTTTACAGCACCAGGCCTCCACCGCAACATCATCTTTTCATCATGTAGTTGTCCTGGAAAATGAAATAAGCAAACAACAGAAAATAAACTACAGCCTTATGTATCATGTAAAAGTAACTGTACTGATATTCTCCATTTTATGAATCTTGGACTTTTGAGTGGAATAAGAGACTGAAAGAGGACCAGTGATCAACTCACACCAAAGATACTTATTCCACCAATAATAAAAATAAACCACAGCTGTTCACCAGTGGCACTCTTACATTTACTTTGGTTTGTGCTGTATTACAGCAATAACATTTGATAACTTTTGATACATATGTCTTCATGCTTAAACCCATTTTTGGTGTGGCTAACTGGTAAAGTTAGTTTGATATAATCATTCCTAAAGCAAATCAGACAAATGGGGAACGACCCCAGAATCAGAACAAACTACGAATTTTCTTCGGGTCAAACGTGCAACATGACACAATAACACTTAAGGCACAACACGTGTGTACTGAGCTTTATCATTATTTGTATTGACATCAGGCGACACAATAAATAAGAATGTACTCACGAGTAGGACAACCACCACCTGGCTGCCGTTTTTAGGAGTCTTTGCCTGGCAAAGATCTGTCGATATCTTTGTGGGAAGTTTCCAGTTCATTGTACTCGCTATCCAGGGATTATAACAGGTCTGTGGGCGATATCCACTCGTTTGCGATCTTCTTGAATGTTGCCCACGCTGCTCGAGTTGTTCTCGCTGCAGAAATCTAAAGTTTGCCTTCAGAAAGTAGGATTTTCATTACGATAGCTGCTAACAACTGCGCTGGGCAGCGTTGTTTACTTCTTGGTTACTTCCTGGTTCTTGTGCCAACGCGATGCGCTGATTGGTCAGAACTAGGTCAGGTGACCCTAAAATCATACGCGCCAGAAGAAAATAGTTCCCATTTCACATTCAAATTTCTCAAAAACTGCAGGATTGTGCGTGGAGAACTTTTTCCTAAGGAATCTTTATATAATTCTGATGTTAAAAATTAAAAAAGTATGTAGTGCCCCAATTGGTGGAACGAAACCGTCTTTCTAGGCCTCTTTTAGGCCACTGACAGCGGCCTACCGTGCATATGACAACTGAAAGTATTTTATCTGCACTCTTGCCTTTTACTGTAATTAATCTTTTTTTATGTTGATTTGACCTGCTTTCTTGTAATTGTATGCGACTGTGAAGCACTTTGAAAGACCTCGAGTATGAATTGTCTTTGCCTTTCCTGCGCAGCTGTTTTAATAAAGAGACAAATAAAAACATACAAGATCAGGAAAAGCCATTGGGAGCTGCTGCTTAAAGAACAGCCACTGGGGAAGATCCAACGACTACTCAAAGATGCCCGAGTGGCCCCACAAAAAAAACAACTCCAGGTCTGTTTTTTGACGAGAGAACAACATTGTAACGTGGTGTAAAACTCTAAAAAGTCGATTTTTGCCCTCTTCAAATCCGCCTCAACGTTGGCACCGTTCGTCCATCTCACCTGCACGACCACGCGGCGCGTCCTTGAACCGAACTCGAACTGCTCTCATGAATCAGGGGCGTTTAAACTCTGGACGAATCGGAGAGGGCCCGATATGAAGGCGGGAGAGTGCGGGAAAGCCAAGGAGAGGAGAGAGAGAGAGAGGTGGACATGAGCGCGGGAGACAGGGATTAACAGTGATTGATTTATTCCAGTCTAATCCACCTCTGGGGCTGAGCTGTCCTTTCACCAAAACAACACCCACCCAAAACACTCTTCACAAGTGGTTACCAAACGTCTACAAATGCAGCAAAGCAACACAAATGTTAGCCGAAAGGACAGAGCAACGTTTGGACGCTATATGATATTTTTTACTTGACCCGACTCTCTGACCAGACGAAGCCGCCAAGATGTGTTTTATTTATGTGGTTTCTTTTTTTGCAATCCGGGAATCACTGCGTCACTTCCCCGATATCGGTGAATTTATTTTAGGAACGCATTTTCCGTCTTTTATTCCCCCGCCCTCCTCCCGCGGTCGTTGCAGGGAACAACAGTGATATTTCAGCTTGACAGAACTTAATTAGAATGTACTTGCTAAATTGCACCACGCCCGTTTTCTTATCGATCCCAAAGACAAAGCCATTTATTTTATTATCTCCGTAATTAAACACCTTCGTCTAATCCGGGGCAAAACATTCACAATTTTCTTGTAATCTGCCTCTCATCATGTGTTACCTTTACTGAGGCAGCAGACTAGAATTTAGAAATAGATAAAGGTCGTTTATTATCGATTCACAGAGAAATGTTAATATATACATAATACATACACAATTGGGGTTAGAATTAGAGTTTGAGTATCTGCCGATATCTGATATTAACCGATGCAAAGTGGATTTATAAGCAAAGTAGAAGTGGCTTTCTCTAAGTGAAAAAGTGAATGGTCCTCTTTTCTCCAGTGTGAGATCAATTCATTCTTATCTTTTCAGGCAAGCGAGACGTTACAGATCAATTATCACTCATATCTTTGAATAAACTAAACATTAAACAACGATCACTGGACTTTTCGACACTAAATATCCTCAGCTATAAGACACGCTTTTAGGTTGCAATAATATTAACAACTGACATAAAGTGATCATCTGAGCATTACAACTTGTGCATGACAAATACAGTATGTTACACATTGGGTATCTGTCACCATCTTGCCTCCATGTGGCTTCTAGCAACAGCAACAGCAAACCGGACTTCTTATGGTTTTCTTTCAAAATGCCACTCTGCCATAAGGCCAGATTTGTGCAGTGTACGACTAATAGTTGTCCTGTGTACAGTTTCCCCCACCTGAGCTGTAGCTCTCTGCAGTTCATCCAGGGTCATCATAGGCTTCTTGGTAACAGCTCTGGTCAGTGCGGTCCTTGTTCGGTCAGTAACAGCCGGGTCTTGGTAGGTTTGCAGTGACGTCACACTCTTTCCATTCCTGGATGATGTATTTAACTGATGTTTGAGAGATGTTCAAAGCTTTGGAAATCTTTTTATAACCTAACCCAGCTTTATACTTCTCAATAACTTTATCCCAGACCTGTCTGGTGTGTTCTTGGACTTCATGATGCTGTCTGCTCCCAATAGTCTCTTAACAGACCTCTGAGACCATCACAGAGCAGCTGTATTTGAACTGACATTAGATTACACACAGGTAGACTCTATTTAGTCATTAGATCATGTGATCATTCAGAAATCATCAGGCCACTTCTGAAGGCAATTGGTTGCACTAAAAGGAAAGGGTGTAGATACTAATGCACATCCCACTTTTCAGTTTTTTATTTTTATATATAAAAAAATCTAAATCATGTATCAATTTCATTTCACTTCACAATTGTGTGTCACTTAGAGTGTGTCTTTCACATAAAATGTCAATTTAATATATTTATGTTTATGGTCCATAGTATGGCAAACTCTCGAAAAGTTAAAGGGGGCCGATACCCACTGTATCAGTTATTCTTTAACAACATTTCATAAACTAAAACACAGCAAAAAGAACCGGACAGCTTTAATGCTCCCAATCAATTTTTATTTCGCACACCACGAAAGTGACGTCTCGGGCCACAAATCAGCCCCTCATGAAGGGCTGCGATCTTTTTGCTTTCTTTATCTACAGTTCTTTGGATCCTGTACGCCTGTACGCAGACACACACATCTGCGATGTGTGTGTCTGCTTAACCTTTACATAAACTAAAACACTGATTTATTTTATTACTTCAGGTGATCCAATCATAGTTTGTGTCCCATCCAGCGCCGGCTCCAGAACAAACTGACTGAGGGTGCATTCAAGTTTCAAAAGGGTGCAAATAGAGTTTCTCGCCATTAAAATACATTGTGATGCCATTCAAACTGAGGGGGCAAACATTTCAAAATGAGGTTGCAATGCACCCTCTTGCACCCCCGTAGATCCGGGCCTGGTCCCAGTCTTTATTAGTTGCTGCTAGCATTAGCATACTGCTGTTAGCATTGACATACCATTGCTAGCTGCTGCGTTTAGCATTGTCGTGTTCTTAAATGGATGAAAAGACTACAAAGGCTTAGTTAATTAAAATCAATCAAAAGTTTATTCCCTGAGCGATTCCAACACAATTCATGTGGTCCGCTACTCTGTCCCTAAAACACACACACTGGCTTACATCGGGCGGTTCGAACGCAGCCTCCCCTATGCTCAGAGAACATATATATGACAAAACAATCAATGAATATGCATGAAATAACAAGCCAATCAGAAGGTCCTGGCTCATCCCTCCTCGTCTGTAATCTGACTCCATGATGCTGCTCCCAGGTTTAGCCAAGATCCAGATCAGCTTCTCTGAAGGTCCTTGCTAAAACTCTCCAGCTTCACACCCTGCTCCCAGGGCTTCAAACAGAAGAACAATGGACCATAAAACCCCCTTAGGAATGTCACACCTAGTTCTAAAAAGGCAGAGAGCTTTGAGCCTACCAGTATCAGCACAAAGCACATGAGCAATACACCACACAGCTATATAAAAATCACTAAAGTCTAACATAACAAAATATAGAAATACTTCCACATTATATAAAAATATCTCCACAGCATGCTGATCCAAACATACAGAGTTAATACAGAGTTCAAACTAACTCTGTTTCAAAATGAGATGCAAAACAGGTATTGGTCCAGTATTGGACATTTGGAATCGATAGCGGTCCAATCCTGTCCACTGTCTATAAATGCAAAGGAAGGGAGAGAGTTCAGCGTCCTGACAGCCTGGTGGGTGAAGCTGTCCTTCAGCTCCGTACTCCTCATTCTCCACCCTGAAGGCAGAACGCTAAACAGACTGTGTGATGGCTTTGTAGCCTGACTTCCTCCCTCTATAAGATACATGGGCAGTCTTGGGTGATTGAGTTAGATTTCAACATCGATACACCCACATCAGTCCGACACAAAACTCTCAGCCAGACGTGTTGAAGCGCAGAATATCACAAGCAGCATTACATTCTCAGCAGAGCGAATGCTGCACCCAACACGTTTGGTCAAATCAGCCAGTACTCTTCAGTCAAAGTTGTGAAGCTGCGCAATTAGCGTCTGACACACAAGTTTCTCCCCAAAATGTAATCCACAGAAAATGTAATCCACAGAAAGCGGAGGGCGGTTACTACAGGCAACGGGGCGATCGACAGCGACAGGTGAGAGAGCGCCGCGGGGCAGGATGATAGATTTACAGGATGTTAATGAAGTCAGAGAAGCCCCAGGTCAAAAACAGCCGTCGAGTAGTGAGTCTATGAGAAACACTGACAATGGTGTGAGTACAGAGGGGGCTGGATAGCAATGTCATGTTAAAAGTGTAACATGTTGTCCACTGAATAAAATATATACTCATTACAAACAAACATAGGCCCTTACTGTGAGCGGCTCGACTCCTCAGACCTGACTCGGAACTTTGCTGTGAGCGGGACATCGCCAGCTCGTCGCTTTGCTTTGAAATAAGAACTTATACAATCATTTCAGACAGTTCACATCTGCTTTGTTAATGTTCATTTAAATACTTTATTTCGTCACTTGGCCTGATTTCATAAAATCATGTTTACAATCATGTTTTCAAATCAATTTCCTCCAGTCTTCTATCGACTTTAAAACTGTGTTTTAAAGTCGATACACCTTCACCAGAGTCATTCAGATCGTTTGACCGATCATTTGATGATATAAAGTTGATCCATTTTGCCTCGTCAAAATAATATTCCATTCGTCCAGGACTGCAGCACGTGTTCATTAATATAAGTCCTTTCTTCACCCCAAAAAAGAGGTTTGAAACTCGGTCACACCCGCCCCGTTCCAGAGGCGACAGGAGCCGCTCCGAGGCTTTACACTGCGGAAATTAATGAACGATATATTTTTCTTTTGCAATATTGATATCTTGAATGTTCATATCTCGATATCGATACGATAACGATATATCTTTCAGCCCTATGTTAGGGCTACGTCTCTCTTTTCAGCTGTCCAACAGGAAGAGGAAAACATAGAAATGATCGAGACTTGCTCAAATGAATACCAGTTTAGAGTTTTTGATGCTACTGTTAGGGATTATCACATAATCTGTAGCAGCCAATCCACGTGTAAAGTTTTATTCTCTCTTAAACACCCTTTCACCGTTTGGGGAAGAAAGAAAAAAATTCACCTCTTTCAGCTTTCTGTAGAAACAAAAAACAAAAAAACGCTGCTTCCCACAGCTCTCCAGTCCAATTAACCAATTAAACTGATTGCAATTTCATGCTGTCAAGAGCCCTTACGTGGTTTTGATTGAAGATGACTTTGAATCCGCGCCCCGGTTCATTCAATATGGCGCGAATCAGCGGGAATTTTCCATCTCCCATCTCACAACCCCACTCTCTCTCTCCGCATATTGTCTTCCGGTAGGAGGCCGTATTATCGGAATAGCTCTTGCCTCCTCATGCTCCCCGACTCTTACAATTATCTCGGCGCCCATCTATTTTCAAGCCCGATCTCGGAGGAAATGGGATTAATTCCAGCACCCGCCGCGTGATGTGCTTTCCGTGTTGACACAAGAGCGCACCCAGAGAAGGCCCACTGTGAAATCGCACGGGCATTTTATTGTAGTTCCATTTGAGTTATAATAATATTTCGAAGACCATTCTCTCGTGTGGGAAAGCTGTGTATTATCACGTGTCAGTGTGAATGAATCAAGAAAAACCTGAGACGAAATGCTGTATTCTAATTACACTTTGCCTTTTTAACTGTGGAAACGACGAGGTTTTGAGCTGGTTACTTTCTCCGCAGTCACAGGGTCCGTCCACGTGAAACTTTATTGTGTCATAAGATAGAACACAAACACGTGCTGTTGTATTTATCTCGACTAAGTAAAGTGAAACTGCGTAAGAAAGGAGTGCGTTGGAGAAGCAGGAGTAAACTTTTGCGCAGAACAATACAATGCAGTTTGCGTAAAATAATAACGGGTTTGGTTTGATGGTTCTATCGATCTCGCTGTATCGGACTGTTGTGGTGAAGAGAGAGCTGAGTCGGGGGTTCAACTCAAATGACAGTCAGCATACTTTTCAAGTCTTTAACTGTTCGGGGATCATTTGAATGTGATTGAAAAACCTCCCAATGATAACAGTATTTTTTCAAAATAAATATAATAAACAACTCAAAATGTACTGTTCCAAATAATTATGCACAGCAGCGTTTCAATGCAATTTATAGGTTGTAAAGAAATAAAAAATGATCATTTGTTGAATTTGCAGCATTAGGAGGTCATGTTTACTGAAATCAAAAGCTATTTCAATCAAAACAGGTCAAGTTACATTTGAACACAGAGTATTGAGGAGGTATGTTCGCTGATCGCCTGTTCCTTTCATTCCTGGTGTCTCCAAAGTGCGCGTCTATTCCTGCTGCGTCGATATTTTCTGCTTTTGAGGAGTCTATGATAAAAACCTCATCATCTTCGGACAAACATTCAGCGGCGCTCGGCTGTTTCCTGCTAGTTTAAGTCCCAGATTGGGCCGTGGCCTGTGTGCTGTGTACACACAGAGGCTGACATGTGCTCTTCGGACCAGCTGGATGGATGAGCGCGCAGACAGGCAGTATCTATAGGCTTTCTTCAAAGCCAAGAGGATTGGTTTGCTATAATAGTAATTTGTTTTGATTAAAGTGATCATTATTGATTGTAGACATGCCATTTATCCATCATAAATTTGTAAATGTTCCCACAAAGGTGCTCAGTCAGAAATAAGAGCAGTATCAGTGCAGACTGTGCTCATGCAGTAAACTCATTTGCATGTCACATTTGCAGCTCTAATAATACGCAGTTTCTAACAGTAAATCAGGTGCAACACGCCCACAAAACAGCACTCGCTCATTTTTAGTACTTCTCACAATTTAGCACCAGTAAATGACCTTAGTAAATGACCCACAAAAGTGTGATCTTTGCGGTGCTATCAATTTGACGTCAAAATGAAAGTAAAAGTTTGCTTTTTTATGACTTGCCATTCCCACTGCTGCCTGCAGAGGGTGCTCCATTTCAAATTTCAAAACACATAGCTACCTAAAGTAATGTTCCTAATCTTAATCTGCATTGCATATGTCCATTTCCCGATTAATATAGCAGGTTTCTGTGCCGCACTCATGACTAAAGATTTGTTAGCATTGCTATACTCTACTGGTTTAGGAGCCTCTGGCATTATACTGTAAGCCTCCTAATACTTCAATATTGCGTTAATGCAGCTCTTAAGCCCCTGAAAAACAAAGCGTGAGTGTTGCTTAGTCCCTGGGCTGCAATAATGAGGTCTGTCCAGATGGATTTTCCTTTATTTTGGACTTAGACGCTCACTTTATCTTCATCGCGCTGCGGTGCTTAAATCTTTAAAACGCCAAGAGACTGGTGCAGAGTGTTGTGTGGAGGATGAGTACAGAAAGTAGAGGACAGAATGTGTTTTAATGTAAAGTTATTGCATCCTATCACAGTGTGGGTTAAAGAGGATATATGTACACAATCGACTCACAGTTAAAGACGGGGTATGCAGGTATTTGGTCTTCATCTCAACACATCCTTATCCCTACCTACACTTTGTTGGTCAGAAAATGCAATCCAGCCGTTTCACTTCCTAAGTTTCCACACGATTCCCCCATAAGCCCCTCCCTCCTCTTGCTCCCCTTTGCGTTGGACCGGTTTCAATGAAGAGAAAAAACAACAGTCAACTTGGCCCGTGTGGCTGCAGTAAAACCATGGCGAGTGCCTTTGCACGGCGATGAAAGGACTAAGCTTAGCAAGAGAGGTGAGCTTGTACGATGCAGGAATAGTCACTGGTGTAGATCAAACAATGTCTTGAAAGATGCGCTAGTGACTCAAAACACAGCTCCAGGAAAGGTTTGTAAGATTTAACATTGCAACATGGTAAAAAGCTCTAAAAAGTAAATTATGTGTAATACCGCCTTTAAAGACCAACTCATCATGGGCGTCGGAATGGGGGGGTAAAGGGTACTGAGTACCCAGGGCCCAGAGCAGGGTAGGGGCCCTCAAAGTGCTGCAAAAAAGTGTTCTGTACTGAACTTTCTACATTTCCTCATAATTGATATAAGAATTGAACACAACAGGACTGAAGTCCAATGGCTGCTAGACAGAATTTTGCACAAACAATAATGATGGATGAATCTCAGGGCCCTGACACCCCTTTAAAATGTGCCAAATGGTTCAGCCCACACACCTGACCATGCGCTTCAACTCAACAGTGACTTTAATGAGGTGGCTCTGCAATGCAATGACACAGAGCTAGGAAAGAGAAATATTAGTCTTGCCTCGCTCTTATGTGCTTTTATTTAACACTAGCCTATTCTAGCGGACCTTAGATGCAACTTTCTGTCATAAATGACAGTTAAACATGAAGTGAGGCGAGTCCTGCCTCTGCCTGCTGAGGAGTGGAAGGTGCAGAGTCAGAGAAAGAGCCACAGACAGAGCTCCTTCTCTCCTCGTTTTAACCTCTAAAGTTTCTCTTTCCTTATATTTATTGTAACCGACTGCCATCAGGCCAATACAGTGACAAAGGCCACAGGTCGCTCACGCTATTTTCACAGAATTAATTATGCTAATTAGCCGCGTGCATTTGGAGACTCGTTCATTATAAATGCGCAGCTTTGGAGATGAGTCAACATGGTTCCAGTGAAAAGGTGGAGGGCTCGTGTCATTTAGTCTATTCCAGGGTCACTTTGTAGAAAAATAATTTACTGACAATACACTTGAAGGTCGGCTTCAAATATGTCAGAGACTAAATCAGGCTGAAGCCTTGGGTTTATTGTTCATGCCTGTGAGCCACAGAGACACCATATAGTATCATTATTTTTTGTAAAGTAGCATTTTAATGTATATTTTAAAGTCACAAATGTGTTATTGCCAGCACACATATCCTATGTCCCTGGTGCAGTCCTCCTGTTTAATGTGGTATGCTAATAATCATTATGTTCTATCTAAAACTAGCAATTTCAATTGGCCCAATGAAAGTAAAATATTACATCACCAATTTAAATATCTATAGGCCTATCACTACCAGGATTAAAGGTTATTCAATTTCTGTAACTGAAGCCAAATCAGATAAAATTTCAAGTCAAACATTGAGTACACAACAAACAAACAAACAAACAATGATCTAAGTATGTATATTGTATATTTAGCTTTTTTTCCCCCACCTGGTTAGGCTGTAAAGTTATAATAAAGTTATAATGGGGGGGGGGCACCAAGATAGTTTGTACCCAGGACCCAGAATTTGGTGCTACGCCCCTGCAACACATACATTATTTAAAGACACAAAATGTGAAGAATCAATGTTTAGTTGCCCGAGAGAGGGTTAATAAATCTCAATTATGTATTATACGTCCACTTTCAGTTTTGTCTGCTTTGAATTCACCGTGTGGCCCATTGTCTTTCATTGTAAAAAAAAAGGTGTCAGAGCTTGTTCTTTCCTTTACGGAACACGGGACACCTACACGCCACAAACTGTTCAATCAGCTCCACATCAGAGCAGATCACCAATTACCCACGATGCATTTCAAACTCAGGGGCTGATGGGAGCGCCCGCGGTGCAGTCAGTGTGAGTTAACATGAGAGGGAAGTCATTAGTTTTAGCAGCAGGTCACTCTACAGTCTCCACCAGCACATGAAGAAGCTAATCCTTTTCTTAAACAACGAAACCATTGTGGGCTCCGAGGAGAGATTGACTGTTTTTAAATCATACTCTTAAGGCGAGACGCTGCAGGGGGGAAAAAAATACATTTAGAGATATTCATTTGAAAGTTTTGCTTAACATATAAATATGAGAAAAAAAATGTATTGCAAGTTTTCTGTCATTTTATCTTTTCATATCAAAATAAGCAAATCATTAGTGAAAAAAATCAGTAAAAACTAAAATTGTGCCTTTTTTGGGGGGGTTCAAAGTTTAATAAATCAAGCTGGGAAAATCCCTCTGAAAAAAAAAAACGTAGGAGCTACTATAGTGGCTATTTCGTTGCTTGAGTGGAACAAACATCTAATTTTGAGAAAACCAGCCCTGAGGTTTTCTCCGCTCCTCCGTACTTGGTGTCTTGTGGAAGGAAAAATATATTTGTGAATGAATACCCGTGGGAAAGACGGCTTTGCGAAGTGACGTAGTGTAACTCAACCATATCAACCATTTCAATCCCACTGTGTCAGATGTACCGTTGAATCACTTTGTTCTTCTCCGTTTCTCTGTTTCTTTATTTGGTAGAAAATACGTGGCTCAGGACTAACCCTAACATCCGTTTCTTGTCTTCTTACTTTTAGAGAGAGGCAACAAGACTTACGACTACCGTGAGGTTCTGCTCAACATCTTAAAGGAACAGGCCACAGGTTTTTCCCCATACTGAGATATGTTCTTACCTGAGCTTAGACGAGTTGATGCGTACCTGTCTGGTCTTTGTGCGTGCGCTCAGTCACGCAAAAAGACCAAAGATGTTGTTAACATTTGGCCTCTCCCAGCATATTCCTATAGCTCCAAACGGGGGTGAAGTTGGAAGCTACCACGCTCTTCTGCAGGCACGCACAAAGACCAGACAGGTACGTATCAATTTGTCTAAGCTCAGGTAAGAACATACTGTATCTCAGTATGGAAAAATGGTGGCCTGTTCCTTTAAAGGGACTATACGGAGTTTAAAATTTTAAAAATTATGTATTTTCCTCCCCCTACATGTTCCACCAATATCCTAATGTGTATAACAAGCCCAGACTTATTCACCACAACTGCCTCTAAAATCCTGCACTGTCACTCAAAAAGGTGTTACTTTGGGTCTCAATTGCCGTCATGCACGAGCTTAAAGGGATATTTCAGGATTGTTGACATGGGGCCTCATTTCCTAGTTATCCAGAGTGTTGTTGATGTCTGGAGATATTTTTTTCTTAAATTCATGCAGTTCTTATATTTGAAGAGCTTAGTGGCGCTAGCTAACGCATTTCTATGGTATCAGTTAGCCTGCATTAAAAACAGTCTGACCCACTCCACAGTGCACCTGAGGTAAATCACTTATAACACCAGACTAACCATATAAATGTCTGTGTTAATAGAATCATTTTGAAATATAACTGACCTTGTATCACATGAAATTACCGCATTTTGAGGGACTATTTTCTCGCAGATCACTCCGCCGCTGCGTTAGCTTACAGCCACGAAGCTGATGCTGCTCAAATATAAGTTATTTTAAATGATTCTATTAACACAGACATTTATATGGTTAGTCTGGTGCTATAAGTGATTTACCTCAGGTGCACTGTGGAGTGGGTCAGACTGTTTTTAATGCAGGCTAACTGATACCATAGAAATGCTTTAGCCTTGCTCTAGCCTAGCGCCACTAGACTCTTCAAATATAAGAACTGCATGAATTTAAGAAATAATATCCCCAGACATCAACAACACTCTGGATAACTAGGAAATGAGGCCCTGTGTCAAAATCCTGAAATATCCCTTTAATATAGAAACTGCAGTTACGCATAAGACCTGAGGTGGCAGTAGTGAGTATAAAATGACTAACTTGCATCTAGTCCCTTTAAAGCATGAAAAAAAAAACGACTTTACCAAGTATTTTACCTTTAATGTGAACAAATGATTACCAGCTGTGATTAGCTTACAGGCAAGGTTTCCAAGTCCCAGGTCAACCGGGTCTTTGGCAGCCAAACCCTCCCAAAAATATCTGGGGAAAAAAAAATCCTGCACCAAATCTGCGCCCATGAAAAGCTGTCCCGGTATACCTCAATATGGCGCTGACTGTCCTGAGTTACCGTGGATATCAGCCGTGTTATGTAGTCAAGGTTCTTCATGTTTGGTGCATCCCTGTGAGGAGACTCCTGTTGTGATATCGGGCTATACAAAACTGAACCCTAACCCTGATTGAAATTGATTGATTATGTACCGTCATTTGTATTAGCATAAACCGTAGAAAACATGGATTTTGACAGTTGTTAATGTTTCCCCATATCTCATCTCTCTCCCACAACAATTATGAGAGATTTGCTCACTTGTATACCGAGCCAACAAAGTAATAGCCCCATAAGCAACGTGAATCATAATACCCTTGCCCATTTGTCTGAGAGAAAAATGTGTTAATGCCTTTGAAAATTGTACAACAGTGGTATTTCCAGGCCCATTAGCAGCTCACAGCAGAAGATGTCTGTTCTTTTTTACTTTCACAGTCTCAGATGTTAATAGCCCTAGATTCATATTCAGAGGTTTTTTCAGGCACATCAAAAGCCGGAGCCGCTGTAGCCGTGATATTTCTGTGTAATGCGAACAATGGCTTTTGTTCACGGCAATAGAGTTACAAGGCATTAAAGTTTAAGGTCGACAAAGGACAGAAGTTCATTATGGACTTTTGTTACCGAAGGCAGGTTCAAACTATGTAGGACCCACACTTTGTTAACAGAATAAAGTGTCAGATTATTCAAGCCATACTGTGTAACTAAAGTCACTATGATTCAATACAAGCATTCATTTAATGACGTGTGTTGTTTTGGTGGCCCATCTCTGGAATGACAAGATCAAGTCCAGTGATAGTGAAAGTGTCCATGACTTAACAAGTGAAAGCTCCAACCTCATGACATTGCAAGTGGGTATAAAAGGTTTGACCTTTGCGAAGGAGACATGGTTAGTCTGTATGAGTAGTGCGTATTGGACCTTTTCGTGACCCAGCAGCTGTATGTGTGGTGAGCATCCCATTCTAATAGCCTCTACGACTGTCCAGGATAAACTGTTTTAGGGTTTCAGGTGGAACAATCTCTTTGTTCCATCATCCAGGGTTTAGGGGTGAAAGTAGCTTTTTTTCTTCCTGCCCCTTTTATGTTACATTATTTTGTAAGGTCAACAGGAAGCATTCACTTCTTATTTGTTCAGCGAAACTTCCGAAAGTTTCACCGTTGTTTTGATCCAAGGATTTAACATTTCCAAGACATGGATAAACATGGCGTTTGAGGACGCTGTTCCACAACTGAAGAAAGATACAAGAAAGAGAGGCGGCAGATTTCGCAGGTAAACAAACTACATGCTGTGACAGTGTCTCATGAGGGAAAATCAGCTAAGTCAGTAGAGCCCGGTTTAGCGGAGGCTCATTCTAATCTGACAGCTTTAGATTGAGGCGCGTGTGTCTGCGCTGGTGTTGTCGGCTCTCTGGTGCTGCGTAAAGACGCGCGGGATGACAGGAATGATCGGCGGCTCGAACCTAAACTAGCACAACCGCCCATCACCGTGTATGCAGAAAGTTCAGGCAAAGAGCACAGATTAGACCCAGTCTGCCTTCTACATCGCATTTAGGTGGCCCATGGTCTTATAATTTAGGGGGACTAGTGTGGTGTGAGGTGAAAGGTGAGCTCCTCTTCTCCCTCCCGACGTACCAGATAGCTAATGGTGTTTCTGTGATTTCTATGGTTACAGAGGTTTCCAGGATGGAAAGTAAAGGCGCCATGCAAAGCATCCACACAGCCCCTGAACACTAAAAGGTCAAATACACACAGTAGAACAATATCAAGGCACATATATTTTGGCATTTAACGTTTCATAATGCACCTTTAAAGACTGGGCAAGGTAAAGAACATTTAGAAATCTTTAGAAATTAGAGTTAGTGTTTTCGAGTTAACAGAATCTTTGTATTTTTTTGCGAAGAAACAAGAGGTGCTCTCTTGCTCTCTTAGCAATGTTAGCAGTATTTTAGTTCCAATCCACAACTTTCTAAATCTACAGTCTGAACTTGCTTTTCCAGATGCCACCAAAATCCATGCCTCCGTTGCTCCTCTTCCTGGAAGGATTTTTCTGATGAAGTTTGTTTGTTTGTTTGTTTGTTTATGTGTTGTTGTGTAGACCCGACCGCAGGAAGTCTGATTTTGGCGTGGATCAGAGAGACCTGAGGGAGAACCTGGCTGCCACTCAGGCTCTGGCCCACATGATCCCTTAGGTTTGGCCATGCCGACCTACAGCATGGGTAAAACACACAAAAACAAAATGGGTGGACAAAAGTTCTTCAACATGGTGATTATCAGCATCTTGACCTTATTTCCTGATTGTTTTAATTTTTTGTATTTATTGGTTTATTTGATCACATGATATTACGAGTGAGACGATGATATGAAGATATTATGATCCTCTGGAGCTTTTCTTGAACATTTGTGACGTGAGGTTATGAGGATGTAAAAGAAAAAACTCCAGCTCTTTGTAATTGCAGCTGCCAGTGTTTTGGCCCGGTCCCCCTCCACCCGTATCGACGCCGAAGATGGGGCGGGGTCAGACTCACCTGGTCACCATGGGGACAGTGCTGAGGGGGAGGAGCTAAGCGAGTCTCTCCTGAAGCTTCGGCGGAACACAGAGTCACTGCTGAAGCTGAGCCAGGACCAGGAGAGGAGCAGCTTCACCACACCGGACGGACTACGGCTGGACCACAGCAAGGTCAGGACTGATCCAGGACCCGAGAGCAACACTGAGGTGAAGGGCAGATATGTAGATATTACAGAGGCATCTTTGGGAACGCCCACAAATGGTCAAAAACTGCTTTAAAAAAACGATGAATTATACAGGTGCTCGTCATATAAATAGAATATCACGAAAAAGTGCATTCACTTCTGTTATTCAACTGAAACTGTGAAACTAATATATGATAGACTCAATGTGTAGCCTTTGTTATCATTTTGATTATTATGGCTCAGCTTATAAAAACCCAAATAAATTTCTCATAAAATTAGTCATGCGAAAATAAATATGTCAACACATTCATATGGACCCGATTAACAAGCAACCTCCAGATGAGGCCGTAAGCCACAGATAAAACTCTATAGGACGTTACCATAGTTATCCTTCCGTAGTTTCTCATGTCCACCTCATTTCTACTCAAGAACTAATGTACTCAGGGGTCATTTTGATATTTATTAAGGAATAAAAACGGAGACAGGACACAGCCGTGAGCCCACAAAAACACTTCCCCGAGCTCTGATTGATACAGAATTACAGTGTATTTGCGGCACCTCGCTGTATGACTTCATTCATTTTGATTTTTCACCACAATATTTTCCCATTAATAATCACTCACAATCAAAAGCAAAGAATGAAAATAAAATACAATTCTGCAGTTGTAAGCACAGACAAATAGGACTGTTTTCAGGATTGATTTTAAAAAATGGTCAACACTCGGGCCTGTCTCACATCTTCTGGAAGACGCAGCCTCGCGGTGTTCTATTTTCTGACCAAGAGGCTTGGCCATTACGACAGTCTAACCTGCTAGAGACGGAAGCAGTCTTCCAAATTAGACACTATCCTTTTGATAATGGCAATGTTTTTCGACGGTAAAAAGCTGCTGGTGTTATTGATTTAAAGTGAGTCCAGGCCAACCCCAGCGCAGCTCTCCATTGCCCAGTCTCACAGTCCCACATGGAGACGGTATGGGAATGTTAAGTGTGAGGGAATGACCTGCCTGTTTCCCCTTGAGGCCGGTGTGTTGACAGCACGGGCCCAGGAGACAAATGACCATTTAGACCCAGCGCTATGGCACACAGCGGGGGTCAAACCTCGCATGGAGCCTCATGTGTCGCAGAGCACACTGCAGAATAATGTTAAATGACTTACCTCACGAGAAGATGATGTTTTGGAACAGGTTATTTGATGTACTTCAAGGTGTTGATGATAATAATGCGGGACCGGGCAGAGCAAAGGTGTCATGTGTTAAGCGTGAGAGAAAAAGGTCCTGGGGTAAATTCTGTTTAGTTTCATTCAAATGCCCACTGCAAAAAGAATATCTTGATGAGTAAAAATGACTGGAATTTAGAATAAATATTGACGTTAAAGGGGCTGTGTGGAGTTTAGCAGTTTTGTACTCGCAATTGCCCCTCAGGCCAAACGCGTAATTGCAGCCTCGATGATAAGCTCGTGCATGAGGCGCTCAGGCTTTACGAGCACCAGAAATAACAGTCCCGTCCTGGTCAATTTACAGATTTGCAGGCATGACTTTAACTGAGGTAAGAAACGTTACTGTTTTGTAAGATATTTAGACCAAATCAGTTTGAGTGAATATTTCCAAGATAAAATACTTGAGCAAATGCAGCAAAGTGAATCGAGTGAAGAAGCCAAGTAATACATATAAACGAATAATTGACGTTTGAAGGAGGAAAAAAAAATACTTGTATACTTTCTATGCATAAACGTAGGCCTAATTGAAATAATAAAATAATTCCACTGGTAGAAATTCTACTGGGAAAAGCCTAAATCATCTCTTCAATTCCCTGGGCCCAAAGTTAGCGTAGCTAACTCGTAAACTATATTGTAAACGGCACATGTCCACTTTTTGTAGTTGTTTCACTGCTTATAAATCCGTGAACAGTCATGCTTATTTTGCGGCCAAGAAAAGCTAACATTAGCAACATTATTTTTGCCATTGTAAATACAGCACCATTACCACTGTTACTACTCAAATGTTTTGTAGGTACAGCACAATTACTGTTATTACTGACACTACTAGTCTGCTACTAATACTACACAACTTCTCTGTAGGTATAAAACTATTAGATCAACTATTTTGGTAACTTCCAAATATGATTATTTTATGGCTTGTTTCAGTGAAGTTAGTACAACATGCACGGACAGTCGGACACTGTTGTTTTGAAGCATCAACAACACTTTTCCCCCACGTATTTAGTCATAATTTCTTACCTTTCAAGCAAAAATAAGCTGCGGGTCTTTTGAGAGATTCTCTCAACATTTTCCGATGTTTACTCTGGTTCTTTGCCTACGCCGATCAGACTCCACTTTCGCCTTTTTTGTCACACTCGAATAAACTCTTTGTTTCTTTTTGTTATTTGGGGTCTGGGCTGGAGTTTTGATGGTGCTTGAAGCTGGTCTCCTCTTATTCTCCACTAAATCCATCCTTCTGAAGTTACCACTCGCTCTGCAGCGTCAGTATAGAGGAGATACAGCTAACGCTACAGCTAACGCTACAGCTAACGCTACAGCTGAGCGTGAACGCGCATTACGCATTACGCTGTTTGCTTGTTCGACCCGAGCATAAACTATTTAAGTGACTTTACAGGCATATAGAGGCAATCACGGTGAAAAGGCCAGGGCTCATTCTACTCACCAGGGCATTGCTGGAGCATGTATGAGGAAGAAATTTTAAATTTGTATACATTTATTTGTGGTTAAACTTATGTATAGTCCCTTTAATCTGAGTGATTCTGACTTGCCATGTAAAAAAAAAAAAAATCAGTTTATGGAATAAGTGAATTTTTTAAGATACTTATTTTATTCTGTGCCAGTTCTATCTCTTAATAAGGCCAGATAAGATGTACCTGAGTTTTATAGACAGTGGAGACATTGAATTTTCCTCAAAAATGTTGTTTATTTAAACCTCTGCCTTCTATAGGCTACACTTTGACAGACTACGGGTTGTTTTTCGTGGTACATGGAGATGTTGTTGAGATTATGGACGTAGATGGAAGAGGAAAACAGTTTTATTTGTATTATATGGGTGTAAGAGGACCGTGGATGTACAGCAGCAGATGCAGGAGTGAATGGAATCCCAGATCAATGGTGAGTGCGCCGTTTACTGCTACTTCTATATATTCATCGTTGTTACAGCACGAGTCCCCATATTAAGTGCATTTTGGGTCAGAAAATATTTTATTTTCAGTTTTTATCAGCGCAATGCCATGCCCCCTTTTAGTTGACTAATTGCTGCTCAGGGCAGACTAAGGAACTCTTTATTCCGGGACAACCCAAAACAAGCTCAATAGGCTAATTCTTCAGGCACTCCTGGAGTGGGTAACCAAAATATTTTCTCAAGTAAAGCCTGGTTCACACGGCCGGCAGGATAATTAGGCCGATTTTAGCCTCGATTCTCCACTTCCGACAATCTTAAGGATGCTCCGATTATCGTAATATAATCTGATCAGATATTCCTGCCGTGTGTGGTGTGTTCAGACAGCTCTAGTCTGCTCGGAAGGACGTTGGGAACGCTCCCATCTCAAATCGGGGATATTCAACATGTTGGATTGTTTCTTATCGCCACTGCCTCTTCTCCGTCCGCCAAGTTTGTTTACTCTGAAGTCATGTTTGATCTGGAGAGGTTTGCGACATTTCCCGTCTGAGCTGAGAAAGTTCATGAGTGAAATCTGTTTCTATGAAATCTATGAACCTTGCACAAGAATTGGAGATGGATTCTGGTCAGATCTTCCTTTGGGGCTTAGAAACCCTTAACTTTGAACCTACACTTGTTAACAATGAGAATGCTCTTACCTCACTGGCAGATTTGTTTTCTCGTACCAAGCTACAAGATCCTAGAACCAGTCAGAAATTCATTAAACACGCTGAATATTCTCAAGCATCTCTCCAAGTCAATAAACTTGTCATCGATATTGAGCATCGATATTCAGATCCGCTCGCTTGTGTGCTTGAACTTGCGTGTCAGGTGTTTGCAGTGTACAGTGCGTATATGTGATGAAGAGGCGTTAGCGGTTAGCATGCAGTTCTCGCAGATGGATCAATTCCCAGTCGTCCAATTTACACGGAGGGGGGAGGCGCCATTGATCCACGCCGGGGTTTTCCACAGAGAACGGGAAGAATACAATAAAACACATATATCCTGGAATGAGAGTCAACCGGCGGGAGGCGGCGCGGCAGATATGGAGCTGAATAAACAACGCTCCACTGGTAACATGGTGGAAATGTTAAACTTTTTTCTTTGTTTTGTGCTTTATGTTAATTTATTGGTGTATAGGGGGAAATGTAAAGGAAGCAAAGAGTATATAAAATGAAAGAAATATGTCGAGTTTGCTGCAGATTGATTAAAAGTACATTTGCTAGGCTGTCAGGATCCACCATAATTCTATGGTAGCAAGCCACGACCCAAATAAGAATTGAATTTCTTAAATATCATGTAAAATACTGTATTTTCTCCACAATTTAATGATGAAGAAACATTGAAGAAACCTTTTAAATCTGAAATTATGAGCAAACCCCCCCCCCCACACACACACATTTATACAGATCCAGATGTTTCTATCCTTTTATAGAGGATAAATATCGAAAGAAATGTACTCTGGAAAAGGTTTGCGACCCACTCAAATTGGTTGAGAACCACTGCGTAATGTACTTCTATATCTTGGGACCCTCAGCTCAGTGTTCGTAATGCCCTGGGAGGTCCCAACTCCCACTTTGGGAAACACTGGATTAAAGTAAATTGATCAATAATGTTAGGTGTACGACATATTGACCCAGAAGGGAAATTTGTCCTCTGTGTTAGAACCACCAAATGTCATTTCTATGCTTTCACTTCTTTGGCACATATGGCTTGTAAAGTGATGAAACATAAGTACAATGAATAATTCAAAACTAAAGATTTGATTTTTTGAATGTGGAAATTTGGTCATATCAGGAAAAGTCAAATGACAGATATCCTTCCACATGCAATATTTCTTTGACCTGTTTGTAAGGGTGTCAATAATGACCTTGGAGCTCCAGAATCAGCGCCTGATCATTAAAAGATTGACACAGAGGACTTATCAGTGGTTAGTGTCTAGTAGTATTTAATGATTTACTGTAAACATGCAACCTGAAGAAACAGTATTGATGATGCAATTATGGATTATTTCACCTTATCTTTTGCCCACTTTATAAAGAGGGAGAGAGGAAGAGTGGGATCTGCTACACAAATATTCATCAAAATACCTTAAAGAAATAGTGGCTACATTTGAACAATCTGCCTCCTAAAAGTGATTTACTTATGGATACATTTTTTAACTCTGCTGTTCATCATGATGTAACAATTGCCTCATAGAGTATAGACTAAACTGCAACCTGTTTGTATTTTTTTCGGGGGGGTTTTGGGACAGAGAGACACAGCTTATGGTATTGATAATAATAGAAGTAATAATGGGCAGTATTTGGAGAATATACAGGTACATTGCTATTTTTGGAACCATTGCTGCTCTGCTGCAACCTCTGGCAATGACTGAAATGCACATCTGTCTCCTCAAATTAATATCAGCATAAAGTGTTATACTCAGCTCAGCCCATTAAAGTGAACATGTCATGCATATTTGTAGCTGATCAACATTTTATGGGTACTTCAACATTGATATTTGACTTTTTATAACTAGAGGTCAACCGATAAGGGTTTTCTCAGGCTGGTGTCGTTTTTTTGTGGATTTTGATTGGCCGATATGCATCATCGATATTTCTGATGCCTTGTCCATAATAGAGAGATAGGGCTGATTTATTCAGGACATTCATGTTTAGTAGATACTTCGAAGGACGCGCGTTTTAAAGCAGTACTAAGTAACTCATGGGAGAGAGGGATATTGTACATCCAATTACAAAATATAAATATTTTTTTCACTCAAAATTGGCTGTAAATACTGTTTAACTGGCGCTAGCCCACAGTTAGCTTTGCCAGTTAGCCTGTTAGCTTCTTCTTCGTGATTCCATTAGTGTGTATTGGTTGCTCCGACCCGGTGGCAGTCAAGTTGCAAATGTGGTTTTCTGGTCAGAGACACCAGGTGGAGATCAAAGACCCCCAATCATCCCATTAACACTTGTATTACCCCCAGAGGGACTACGGAAAGGATTTATTAAGGTAAACAAGTTACTTCGTACTGCTTTAAAGACAAAAGTCAGCAGATTCCAAAATTATAAGCAAAGGTCTGCAACACAAAAGATATAAAATATGTGTGTAAACCGATTTCGCTCCAGGCCTAGGAAGTTTAGGGAGTGCTCATTTTAATGCTCAAACTGAGCTCTTTCTAGTGCAAAAAATGGTATTCTATCACTTTCAGTTCCGAATATATTGGCCTATATTGTAAAATATCCAAAATATCGGACCGATTTATCAGCTGACCTCTATAACATGAAATAATGTCCATGTATGGAGAAAAAAATCAAGTTGCCTGCAGTGTTTTCTCAATGTAATGAGTAATACGTTTCATTTGTAGCTAATGGTAAAGCGCTTTCACCCAAAGCGCTTTACATCAAGGAACCGCTCACCCAGACTCACACAGTCTGTCAGACAGCAATGTACGCAGACACTGGAGGCAAGATGTGTGAAGTGTCTTGCCCAAGGAAGGACACAGTGTGCACCTGCAGGAGCCATGCTAGCAAATCAATAACCCCATAATAAACACTCATCAAACCATTTGCTCACATGTAAAATAGATACTGTGTGCTAAAGTGGTACAAAAAGAGGACAATCGGTCAAATGAAGACATGTCATATGACGCTCAATCGTTGTGTTGCCGAATTGCTACAGCAACTTTTCCCGCCACAACTGTTCACCATTTTCTTCCGGCAAACTCTTGTTTAGCGGTAACATAAATCAACCTCCACAATGGCGCGCTCCTGTGGGCCGAATGCGACGTCACCATTTTTTGACCGATTTTGTCATAAACAATGAAAGGCCACAACGCAAGTTAATTTCTATCAGATCTGCGCCACTAATAATACAGGTTCTAAAATTGCAAGTGCTAATTTCTTTTCTTTCTTTTTTCTCCTTTGACATAAAACAAAGCTTACAAATAGCACAAAGACAAAGGAAGGATACACAAGGGTAAGGTATTAGATTGATACACATTTAATTCTCAGGATCATTCTTGGGTTGTACATGACAAGAAATAAAACATGGAAAATGATGATAGTGTGACAGGGTGGTGTAGAGCTAGGTAGCTTTAGCCATGTAAAACTACCAAGGTGACTGCGACAACGCCACCGGGTGGTCAGCCCGGAAAACAACAGAACTACCAGAAAGGTCACACAGGTTCGTTTAAATTGAGGACAGACACTTGTTCCATTTTGAAAATATAATACATCAATTTATTTTACATTTGTTTGGTAAAGCAGTTTGTCATTAATTCATTTCGTTGTAGGGTCCAGGTTTCACCAGTTGAGTCCAAGTTAAGCACGGTTATTTCGGTTAACCCACCAGCTTTCTTTTAGTTCACAGAATGGAGTTCAGAAACAATAAAAGCAGTCCGGGGTCATCCAGTAACTAAACGGGTCCAAATTAAACAGGTGTAAACATAAAACAGCTATAACAGAGCATTGCTCAGGGTTACACAACAAGTCCAACAATCAGAGCAACAGTTGGTTCGCAGTGTCTCTGGGCTCCAAGTAGCCGGGGACTATCTAAAAATGGAAAAAGGTTGGTTAGCTATATAACCTGGTGACTATCCGGCTAGCTGCACCTGAAATGAAGGCTTGCATACCGAATGACCTGCCTCGGTGGTCCAGAGCTTAACGCTTTTGAGTGACCGGAGGCCTGAAAGGGCGGGTCCGGCCGAGAAACTGGGCACTCAAGTTCCACAGTATCACTGGACAGCCAATTTGACACTAGAGCTAAACAGAAACACCAGGTTAGCATTTGCTACGCTAACAAAAGGAGTCAAATACTACAATAGCCTACCTTCACACACAGCTGTGAGGGCATGAAGGTGACGGGAGCCAGCATCTAATGCGCTCTACAGGGACACTAAAAGAGTAGATGGTTAGAAAACGGGTCTCTAGTCATTTTGATATAATGGATTGAATAGGCTATACCTGAGATGGGAGTGGTGGTGCACCAAAGCAGGAAGTGCTTGAGGTCAGGGAACAGGAAGCTAATTGAGGGGCCATTTATATACAGGGCGCCGCCAACAGGCAGGAGGGAGCACAACAGGCGCCATGTCACAATAGTAACAAATAATAGTAAAGAAACAATCATAATCGAGGTAAAGGTAAACTGAATAGGGTAGTGAACATGAGGAAGGGTAAACACAAGATTGAAATCAAACAGACAATTAGGATTAGGAAGAAGAAACAAACAAGAAACAACATTAACAAAACCCCCCCAAAAAAGAAGAAAAAAAGAAGAAAAAGAAAATTAAATAAATAAATAAATAGATAAATATAAAATTGAAAAATAAGAAAACATAATATAGTCGTAATAATAACAGTCGTAATAGTATCATTCGCTTGTAATATAAATCTAATATGGATCATCTAGATCAAAACATCAAACTTTGCAATAACCTGGTACATTTAAAAAAAGTTTACAAAGAGTTTATATTTCTTAGATATGAGTTGTAGCACTTTTTTTTAATTCTTCATTGTTTGTTGTTACTTTGCCCTATGTTCCTTTGTTTATGATTTGCTACCCTGCAAATGTTAAATGTAATGTTATTGGTTTTATTTCGGGGTGGGCGCTTATAAGCCTTTGGCTTCGGCCCACTCCCTTTGAGCAGGTTAACTGCTCAAACAAATAAATAAAATAAACTAAAACTAATATACATGTTTAAACAATTTCATAATATAATTCCATAGAGTCGGTTATTCTGAGGTCAGCAGTAAGATTGTTATACCCATACCTATCTACATATAATTACAGATTATATACATACACTCATAGTTATCATATACACTGTATCTATTTTTATTATATTATCATTATATAGTATGCTTTACGATATTATGTACGATATATAATACCCCCACACCCCCTGCGCCACTAATAATACAGGTTCTAAAATTGCAAGTGCTAATTTCTTAAATCAGTAAATCAGACCCTTTGAGAGCAGAACAGGTTCAATGATTTAAAGACAGTTTCGGGTTCTCACAATATGTAAATAGTGGTAGGAAATCCAAAACAGCAAAGATTTCATTATAATCCCAAAAAACAAACATCGGCAATAAACTAAATTAATAAAACTAGTGAATAACCGTTTAAATTACACCAAATGCTAAAAGTAAGCGCTCCCCAGAAGTTGTTTTTTACTTGTAGATGCTGCATATCTCTCGTCTTGTGCCCGTGTCTGATGTGTAAAGATGATGTAGCCGTCACATTTACTCCCCGCTGTGTCGTCTCTGCGCCGGGAGCCTGTTCGGTGTCACCTGAACCTCCACCGCGGCGTCTCCGGATGCTTCTGAGCCACCTCCAGATGCTGTTGTTGTTGTCACGCCGAACACTTCCATCACATGTCAGCAGGCATCCCACAGCCCATATCTGTCACTCAAAGGATACTCAAGATGTGGGGTATTTGTCGAAAGAGAGAAGAACGAAAGACAGAAAATACAAACAAACAATAAGATTAGTCTGATTAGTAAACTCTTTACAACATCATTTGACTGCCACTACACTCCCCTTTCGCGTTTCAATAATCTCTGCTTGAGTTTAGATTGTCCTCAAATTTCCTCTACTCTTTTTCTCAAGAAAGAGTGTTTAATTACCAACTAAATACAAAGTGATGACAGCTCAAAAGGGAGGCTATGCTTTGGACCGCAGTGAAGTTGGTTTCATGTTGAACGGTGGATATTCTCCTCCTGCACTTTGGTAGCACTTTGAAAGCTATGTTAGACACAGCCTAAAGCTTTAAAAAGTGGAAATAAGCCTCGAAGTGCCTTCTCCTCATCGTTGACCCGGACATGTCACCCGGACATGGTTGACCCGGACAGTGCAGTTAGGAGGATGTTAGGAAAGGAGCTGTGGTGCTTCCTGTAATACCTTTTTTAAACAAAGGAACCTCGGGATGTTCCTCATCAGTCCATAAGGAGCTAAGAACAATCCCACAATCCACTGCACTGCCACCCAAAGGTTTCTGAACTCGGCCAATCTTGGCACGAGTGCAAAATGACAGTTTTGGTGTTGTTATAGCTCATTCAATAAAAACATGAGCTATAACTTACATGTATGGATGTAAAGCATGTAAAGGTTCAGTTTTTAATCATGAATTTAATTGTGGCCTCATTTGCAAGTCTTGTTTTGACACGGTCCTTGTTGGAGCTTCAGACAAGGAGAACTGAAGCTCCGACTGGTCGTTCCATGGTCTTGGCCCGTCTGCTGAGGGACCTCATCGGCTCTGGGTCTCTGTAGACTGTCTGTGTTGTGAACAAGGACTGGCATTTTCTGCAGAGTGGATTACTTGATGGGACATATGTGTGGAGCACAGCAGGTAGGTAAGGAGGAAGCCGCCCAGGAACTGACAAACAAGGTAACACACACAAGGGGAGGAGGGGATGGAAAGAGAAGAGAAAAGGAGCTGGACTGGACCATAACAGTCCATCCATGGGAGTGGATCGCTCCTTCTATTGTTCTCCCACAGGTTTTTTGTTTCACTGGATTTATGACTTTTATGAGGACAGGGGACGATGCTTATTTGGACATTATGTTTAACTTTAAGGCGTTTTCACACGGGCTCTAGTTAGGTCGACATAAAGGGGCTCTCGACCCTAGAGCAGCACTTTTGAGTCAGTGTGAATCCAACCGCAGGACTTTGGGCCAGTCTAAACAGCCGCTCTGAGTGCGGCTGAAACAAGTGGCCGCTCTGTGGTTCGGAGCGGGTGTGTGGGTGAATGCGACCGAGCTCGGGCTGAACTGCTCCTGCATGAGGACGTTTGGATTACTGCTCTGACGTGGCAAAATGGATCAACTTTAAATCATCAAGGTACACCTCTGTTTCTCGTCTTTCCCTTCCTGCTGCAGTGAAACTTTCCTCTTCATGTGCCGATTAATGAGCATTTCTCCTCACTTTGCCAATATCAGCCTCACTGTATTTAACCACGAGGGAGAGGAGTGACCACTGCATACCATCGGGGAAGTGTGGAGGTACTTGCATGCGTGTCGGCACATTGACAGGTTGATGCATGTTGTCATGGGAATAAGTTCAACGAACAGCTGATCGTCGTTACATGGCTGATGGTGCTGCGTCTGGTGTGGGCGCCGAAACTAACTACGAGTAAAGGCATTTGAAACTAGGGCGGACTCGGCTCGACGCACAAGGCGCTCCAACAGTGAAAACAGCCTTACATTGTATTGTTTAGTTTCATTGTTTTAATGTTAATGTGATTGATTGATTGATTGATTGATTGTTCATGCCATAATTTGAGCTGCAGCATCTCAAGGTTTTTATCCAGGAACTTATGGCATCATTACGATAATTTGTCTAGTTATTTGTTTGTTAGTTTCCATTATTAATCTCCCATGGGAGAAATTTGTTTCAACAAATTTGATCAACACTTTGGCCCACATGGTTAATTTGCATAAACTCTGCTGTGGAAGCACAGACCTCACTGTGCTGCTAATGCAGCTGCCTGCAGGTGAACTAGAGGACACGATTTATCATTTTAATTTTTTTGATGGGGACACGTGTAAACAATTAAAAAGTAACACATGACAACATTTATAGCCAAGGCTAATTTGCAATTAGTCCCTTGAAAGGCTTTTAAAATACAATACACTTAAAAAATATTCAGGTCAAATATATTCTGCACTGGTTTGAGACGTTCTGTGATGTTCTTTACTTAACACACAATTTTGACATTTGTGCAGTTGCTCGGCTTATATTTGTCAGGTTGGCAATGCCACTAAATCAGTTCCAGTGCAGGATAGTATGGAGCGTATATTGTAGTCCATATGTGTGATGTAGTTTTAATGATTTTCAGCTGTTGGTGGCGTGACTTCCTGGTGGTTCCCTCCACTGGGTGTAGAAGGAGCAGCTGAAGCTTCTGTTCCTGACTGCAAAAGGATGCAAACAAACAAACATCAAATGATCACTTTTGAACACACATTATCGTTTTATCCAGTAAAATCAGTTGGTGGCTAGTAACTTTAGAAAACCAAAAGAGTTCACGTCACACCCTGAAAATGTAAGTAGTCACACTGTGGTTTGTCATATGAGCTGCCCCTATCTGAGAGAGGGGCAGAACCACTTTGTACAATCTGAAAGCGACAATGATCAAACACGGCGTCTCCTGATGCACCATATGTTCGTCCTTGTAGCATCTCGCCGCTCCTCTGCCCGATAAACCAGCTCCCCGTCTCTGTCTAATTTAATGATAAGTATCACCTGTTGGGTCCCAGTACCTTCTGAGTAATTGCGCTGGTGGCTTTTGCTTGATTAATCTGATTGCTACATTTTTCACTGTCCCCTCTCGTGCGATTGCGTCGGCGCTACAGGTGCGGGGCTTACATTCATTACGGCCCTAATTGCTTTGGAAACACCGGGTTTGTTTTGAGGGACGGCTGCGTTGTCGGGGCCCAAGGCAGACTCCGCCACGTGGCTCTCTTCTCGTTTAGGAAGACAAATGGAGCGCGTATTCTGGGCAGATTGCAGATGATTTCGAGTGGGAAGCAAGGACAGTAGAAGTTGGAGAGGAAGCTCGGGGGTTTGGGAAAGTGGGGGGCACTGTTGTAGCACTTCTAATTCCATGTACAATTGTTGTTGAACTGCATATTGTGAAATAAATCTCCAAACAGAACATCTACAGATTTTGGATTCACAAACTTGCCAAATTTATGTCAAGGCTGAAAGTCCTTTCACCTGACCAACATCAAGCACATCATTCTGAATATAGTCACCACAGACATGTTTATGATACAGCAATTCGACCTTGGTTCATATGGGCTGTTAGAGAAGACGTTGATCTTTGTGACAGTTTTTGTTTCATGTGGATATGTCACAGCTACAGAGATATTAAAGGGACATAAGTTTAACATAAGTTTAACCACAAATAAATGTATACAAATTTAAAATTTCTTCCTCATACATGCTCCAGCAATGCCCTGGTGAGTAGAATGAGCCCTGGCCTTTTCACCGTGATTGCCTCTATATGCCTGTAAAGTCACTTAAATAGTTTATGCTCGGGTCGAACAAGCAAACAGCGTAATGTGTAATGCACGTTCACGCTCAGCTGTAGCGTTAGCTGTAGCGTTAGCTGTATCTCCTCTATACTGACGCTGCAGAGCGAGTGGTAACTTCAGAAGGATGGATTTAGCGGAGAATAAGAGGAGACCGGCTTCAAGCACCATCAAAACTCCAGCCCAGACCCCAAATAACAAAAGAAACAAAGAGTTTATTCGAGTGTGACAAAAAGGCGAAAGTGGAGTCTGATCGGCGTAGGCAAAGAACCAGAGTAAACATCGGAAAATGTTGAGAGAATCTCTCAAAAGACCCGCAGCTTATTTTTGCTTGAAAGGTAAGAAATTATGACTAAATACGTGGAGGAAAAGTGTTGTTGATGCTTCAAAACAACGGTGTCCGACTGTCCGTGCATGTTGTACAAACTTCACTGAAACAAGCCATAAAATAATCATATTTGGAAGTTACCAAAATAGTTGATCTAATAGTTTTATACCTACAGAGAAGTTGTGTAGTATTAGTAGCAGACTAGTAGTGTCAGTAATAACAGTAATTGTGCTGTAGCTACAAAACATTTGAGTAGTAACAGTGGTAATGGTGCTGTATTTACAATGGCAAAAATAATGCTGCTAATGTTAGCTTTTCTTGGCCGCAAAATAAGCATGACTGTTCACGGATTTATAAGCAGTGACGCGACTACAAAAAGTGAACATGTGCCGTTTACAATATACGAGTTAGCTACGCTAACTTTGGGCCCAGGGAATTTTTGCTTTTCCTAGTAGCATTTCTACCTGTGGAAATATTTTATTATTTCAATTAGGCCTACGATTATGCATACAAAGTATACGAGTATATTTTTTTTCCTCCTTCACACGTCAATTATTCGTTTATCTGTATTATTTGGCTTCTTCCCTCGATTCACTTTGCTGCATTTGCTTGGATCTTGGACAATATTCACTCAAACTGATTTGGTCTAAATATCTTACAAAACAGTAACGTTTCTTACCTCAGTTTAAGTCATGCCTGCAAATCTGTAAATTGACCAGGACGGGACTGTTATTTCTGGTGCTCGTAAAGCCTGAGCGCCTCATGCACGAGCTTATCATCGAGGCTGCAGTTACGCGTTTGGCCTGAGGGGGCACTTGCGAGTACAAAACTGCTAAACTCCACACAGCTCCTTTAACCATAAACCATTTTGACAGTTACCATAGTTGCCACATAGGGATGGGTACCAAACTCCGGTATCATAATGGCCCTGGGGCCACGTGTGCCGGCCCACCCGGACTGATAAGCTCCACCCCTATCGGTCTTTGTAACCTGGCTGCTGTGTTGTTGCTAATCACACACGCTCAAATAATCACACAAATAAAAGTCTCTCTCCGCTCTCATGGATGCGTTCGCTGCATTGGATCTGTTCATCCTCCCTCTCCAGCCATGGGAGCGGTGAGACAGGTGGGGGAAAGACACGCGGTGTAAAACATTAAAAACATATTCTTTGAAACTCCCCGAGCTGTTGCCAATTATTGCTTTGAAAGTACTGATAAGAGTACTGTTAAAGTACCGGATCGATAAGGAGTATCGATAAGAGGAGTAGTATCAATAAATCCTTAACGATACCCATCCCTATTACCACAATACAATTCTAATCTGCACCGGATCAAATTTTAACCAATCGGCTTTTTAAAATGCTGTGATGTCACGTGAATGAAACGTATTGGCCTGAAGCACCCTCTGCAGGCTGTAGTGACAATTGCACGTTACATAACAGTTTGTTATGTAAAGCTTCCACATTCAACTAACGGCAGGCAAATAGTGCCACGATGAACACACTTGGAGCGAAGAACTGGTCCGGTGATTGTTCAGGGAGTTTAAAAATGTGGACAGATTCGTGTTCCCACTATGACAACAACAAAATCCTGGGAATAGAACAGCAGTAGAAGAAAAGACAACCAAAGTGAACAGGATTACTCAAAACTACGTGAATGAAGCCAAATACTACTCTAGCCATGTTTTGGCCACGGGGATTTTTTTTTAACATGGCTAAAAGCTCTAAGAAGTCGATTATGCATGATATGCCTATGCTTTAAGGCTCATATATACTTTAGTTTGTTCACAGATCAGTGTGGTCCAAGCATATTGATAATAGTAGTCCAGAAAATGAGGCAAAAGCAGTGAATTTGTCTGCACACATTATAATAATTCAGTAAAAAGACTAAAGGTTTGAATTCGTTCATGAATCGCACACAACTCGCGTACACAGACCCTGGAGGTAAGGCTGCTCAAGTGCCTATAGCCCGAGAACGCAGCAACGGTGCTTTTTAAAACTACTGTCCCTCTGCATGTTTATTCACGACGCTAGCGGAACAGAGGCAGGAGCGTGACTGTGGTGCTGTTTTGGTGAATGTTGGCGAAGAGTGAGGCATGGACTGAAAAACAAAGTGCTGTGGTCGGTGGACTGTGAATGAGGCGCTGATTGGACCTGGCATTTATTTAGAGAAATGCGGCTCCGAGGAGAATATACCCCATGAAGGCTGTCTCCGCTAACATGTGCTCGTCAGGCAGAGTGGGTTCGAAAATATTCATTTATTAATAGTTTCACTGATTAATATTCCTGTACCCATTTCACAAAAAAAACAACCAGGAAATAAAGACATGTTTAGCACTGCGATTGCCCACTGCCATATTTCCCATTCGCGCACTTGGACCATTGAAGTCGGCTATAATTCTTTATTGTTCTGTTGCTTTTGTGAAATAACAAATTCATAACCAAAGCCACGCACCAAAACCGTGATTTAAAATCGGTTTGAAACTGTTCCTTATCAGAGTGCTGCAGGCGGATACGGGTCGCACACACTGAAATAAATCATTTCTCATTCATGAGGTTGTTGAAATTGGCCCCGTCTTTGGTCACAGGAGACATGCAAATTTTGTTAACACCGACCCAGTGATGGTGAACCAAATTCTGAAACATATTTTTGAGTTATTCAAAGGCGTTGTATCCAGGTTAGAATGTCGTTCCTTTGTCAAAAACTTACCTCACTAGGATTTTTTCGCTTCACTCCCACAGTTTTGAGTGATCCAGGCCACTTTGGTTGTTTCTTCTTCTACTGCTGAAGCGCTCTGATCTATATGTATTCGATTTTCTTACGTCACGAAGAAGATGGTTCAAAATTTTAAAAGGCAAATGATCAATTCTATATAGGTCTGCACAATATACCGCCACACTGTTATTATTGACAAAGTAACAGAATATCCATATCACACGAGGCTCACAGCGTATCGCAAAACCCTGAGGTCTTTAATCTGACTGAGATTTACCCATCTTTTGCGACCACAGCCAGTAATAAATAAAATAAAATAAAAGAATAAAAAAAAAAAAAAAAAAAAAACTCAAAACAACAAAGTATTGCTGTGGAAAAATGGGTTTAACCTTTGGACGTCTCAAGAAAAAGGGATCCTGCACTAAAAATATAAAGAGTAATTGTTAAAGCCACACCACATAAGATTTCATCCAATACACAGAATAAAATACAAACATTTATCTGATTACAGACATTTTTATTGTTGATAAATACCTCCACAATGACCACACAAACATAATGTCTTCATCTCTGGCTCGTCTCCATGGAGGAGTCGACTTAAAGTGCATATGACAGATTTTAATGCGCTTGAAAATATGACTTATTTAGATGGATTACATCAGTTGCATAGTTATCATTTTTTTCAGTGAAGCAGCAAATTTAATTAAGAAATGTTGGGCAGAAAAGTTATTTTTATTTGAATTTTTAAGCTGCTGACAGGAAGTGACATAAAAGAAGATAACATTCCATAGCAGTTTGACTCACTCATTTCCCATTGACTTAACATGGTTGCATGGCAACAGTTTAAAATTGTTTACCTTCTTCTATGTCACTTCCTGTCAGTGTCCAATAAGGAAGTGAAACATAAACATCACAAAAATGGTCAAACTAAAGAAAACTGGGAATAATCTTTAACAAAATCTTAAATATAATCGTGTTAACTGTGTTTTAGCAAATATTGTGTCTAATGTGTCATATGCACTTTAAGGCAGCCAAATATGAGATTTAAAAAGGTTAGGTCCTCATCCAAATCCATTCTTTGATTATCCACTGTAAAAATACACCTTTTGCAGTGTTCATTAGCTGTTCATAGGAGCAAGTTTTGTATTGGCAACCGTGGAATCCAAAATGCTCAATACTAAATATATCATTCATTCAACTCATTTGGCAGTGTGTTGCTGCTGTGATTGGCTAAAGCGAGGTGTGCGTGATCCAATCAGCAGCAAATGCGCCGCTCAAAGTCTGTCCTTATAGATTACCGTCATGTGATGTACAGAGGTCAGTAAAGAGGTCTCAGTCAGAGATGTATCAAGAAAATGACATCACATAAATAAATATTAGTGCTGAGGTTGCACTGCATTATCAATCTTTTCAATCAGGTTAGTCTTAATACAAAGTTACCCAAAATAACGTCCCAGTCTCTCTGCACATGTTTCTCAGCCTTGAAACTCAGCCTTTTTGAGTTTGGATCTCTTGATAAAAGACGCTTATCGCTGGCTGCAAAAAAAAAAAAAAAAAAAGTTTGCGCCTTGAGGGATAATGGCTTCAAATAATAACATTAAAACCATAATTGATGAAGTTGGCTCCGAGCTCTCTGGGAGTTTAACAATACAATTTACAAATCAATATTTCATTAAGTAGGGAAAGGGTGCAGTGATTCTTGTTAATAAAAGGGCCGGCTGACTTTACTGGTTATTTTGGGAGGGGAACAGGAGCGGGTCATTTTACGTCGCACCTGGCCCTGGCTCAAAAACATGCAGTGATTGTTTGGGGTGTTTTTTTATTTTTTATGGAGCGTTTTAAGGGGAGGGAGGGAGGAGAGGCCGAAGGGGAGAGAGAGAAGCTGAGCAGTGGGGTGATAAATATTTGACATAAAAGAAGAAGGGAGTACTTCAAAGAGAGAGGAAAGTTGATGGTAAACAATATCTGAATAACATTAAAAAAAATCTAAGAAAAATGTATATGTTGCTGGAACTCACTCGATTTCTATTGGACAACATCAGAATAGAATATTAATAATTGGACCTTAGTTCACAGTATGTGCTGACAGAGTAGACGCTTTGAGACAGTTTTATGTGGATTGTCCCAGTAAAGATTGGTATTAACCAAAAACCAAAATGAAACAAAATCTGCATTTTGACGGTTACCATAGTAACCACCATTGAATATTTGTTATAGTATCTTTAGAATGTTTTGATAACGTTTCACTCAATGGAATATAATAATAAAAATAAATAAAAGAATACAATTTCAACCTTTTCTCTTTGTGCATGTCATATTTCAGTGCTTTATTGACGGAAAATGTCTCAAAAACAGGTCTCCTTGTTTTGTAATTTCCCTGGAATGGGACAATTTTAGAATTTCTTCATTTTAATTAGAGCTTTAGTAACACTTTTCAGTGAAGTAGTTCCAATTTAGACTTGTGTTACAGTCAGACAAAATTCAGTCCAACTTAGGTTTTGTTTAGTCTAGCTTTAGTGGTATTCACTGCAAAAAGTCATTAACTAGAATAGTTTAAATGCCTCAATTTGAGCATAATAATCTGAATTTGAGTTGGTTTGACTAGTTAAGATTTAGTTGGGCATTTGACCTAGATTATTTCACTTGTTCTGGCATGTTTCTGACTAGTTTCAATACATTTTGTCCTTGCATTTCCTTAGTCTTTTCTTAGTACATTTTCTTTGCCAATGGGATATGAAAATTGATCTTATCCCATTGGGAGTTTTACTTTATTATTTCAAGAAAAATTACCTTAGAACCACAGTCTGAAATGTCATCAAACTAGCAAAAATAAACGTGGTCTAATCAGGATAAAAGTGAAAACCGCTCAAAACAAGATGCATTTCCTCAATTCAAGTCATTTAAAGGAACAGGCCACCGTTTTTCCATACTGAGATATGTTCTTACCTGAGCTTAGACAAGTTGATACGTACCTGTCTGATCTTTGGAAGAGCGTGGTAGCTTTCAACTTCAACCCCGTTTGGAGCCATAGGAATATGCCAGACATAAGACCAGACAGGTACGCATCGACTTGTCTAAGCTCAGGTAAGAACATACCTCAGTATGTAAAAACGGTGGCCTGTTCCTTTAAGCCTATGCTTGGAAGGTCAAATATTTTACCAGGTGGTACTCGGTGTGAAATGTTTGAGACGCACTCTCCCAAATGCTTTATAGCTCTGTATAGCTGGTCATTAGGAGCTTATTAGATCTACAGTAATATACAACCTATAACCTGTGAAATGCTGCTGCAGGGCTTTAAAGTGGAATTTGGTGACTTGGTTATTGGTGTTGGTTATTCAACAGTGTCTTAGACATGTACTAAAAAAACGTTTAACCAACTTCCAGGACCACAAGATGTATGCAATCAAAATAGTGATTTTATTAGACCAGATTGATGCGTTTCACACACGGTCACAGAGCACTTCACAACAGACCTTTTCTTGGCTGCAGTTTCTCCATTTCTCCAGTTTCTCCATCACCTACTCAATTACAGGGTTGCTTTATTCACAGTTTAGCCCTTTTGAAATCACTGTTCCCACATCCTTAACACAAACAACTCATTATCAAAAGGACAAACACTGACACTAATGTTCAATAAATGGAATTCTAAAATGGATATTGTTTTCATGGTGCGCAGAAAAAAAAAAGACACTGAAACTGAAGAGAGAGAGAGAAAAAATGCAGGCTCGATGTTATGGTCGTGGATGGATGTAAAACAGGAGTTACAGAGGTCCATTCAGTCCGAATTCCGAAGTTCACGGTCTGTCAGAAGGGAGTGTGCGGAGATTATCCGCTGGGATTGATGAGCAGCACAGAACAACAGTGCCACCTGCTGGAGGACAGAGTCATTCATCTGTTGTGGTATCCTTTCAGTGGTGGAAATGGTCCACTTTAGTTTTTGTGACTATAACCGATGAAAATTCAACTCGGGAAAAAAAGTGTTTAAGTGCACCCATGGATGTATTTATTGAAGTATAAAAGAGGACGAATGACAAATTATGAACAAGTGTGTGACTTTGATATACAATTGCGCTGTTGTTATCAAACCACGACTGATCCATTTCAACTAAATGAAGTAAATAGAAAATATTTAATCAATTATTTTATTCTTTTGTTTCTGTTGAGATGAGTTGGCTCAAATGGTTTTGTACACTTCTGTGCTGTTTTGTTTCATTGTCAGTTGTGTATGTTGTTGTGAAAATGCATTAGTTGGTTCGATTCGTTGGACCCTTAAAACATGCAGTTCGTTCTTCATTGTATTGAGCCGTCGTAGGCAAAATGTATGCACCACTTATCAAGTTCGACATTTGAACCATATACTGTACATTGTAAATAAGTTATTGGAATTGTATTTAATGATTAATTAATAAATGTATAACACAATAAATGCCATGTGAGTAGCAATTTAAACTATTAATATCATTTACTGTTATAGTGTTTCGTCTAATTTCGATCATACTATTTCTAACTTCAGCCTCATAGTTTCAGTGCATACACTGAACATATAGTGAAGCGTTTTGATGACCATGTTTATTAACGATGCTCAAAGGCCTTTGCATTCTGAGGCTCTGCCAGGTCACTGACAGAAATGCTTAACTGTGATTCAAATACTATGAGGGTCATTTACAAGACGGGTGCTAAATAGCGAGTGCAAGCTGGACAAAAGCATAGAGCTATTTGTGGGCATGTTGCTCCCAATTTACCATTTGAAATTGCGTTTCAGTTTTAGGGTCCCAAATCTGATATGCAAATGAGAGAATGCTGCGTGAGGAAAATATGCGTAAATTCCACAGCTGCTGATTCAGTTTTGCAAGTGCTACTCCTTTTGTACAAGGGCAAATGCTAAATGACTCCTAAATATTTTGAGTGGGTCATGTGGTCTGAAATGAAAAATATCAGTTCTGATGAGAAATGTGGCAAAAAGACGGAGAAGGCCTACGACACCTGCTCATAGGATGAATTCAGGTAAAGTGAGGCTGTTTTTGTGTGTTTGCACAGATTTGCAGGTCCTGTCATTTTTAATAAGCTGCCCCCCCCCCCCAATGATTGTGGCTGAAAGGGTTGAAAGTATCAACGAAGTATTCTCAGGGAAGGATGTGTGTATGTGTATGTATATGTATGTATATGTGTATATGTATGTGTTGGTATGTATATGTGTATGTGTATGTATACATGTATATATATATATATGTGTGTGTGTATATGTATGTATATATGTATTTTGTTTTGCTTACATTTTATTTTCTGTTTAACCTCTCCTTTTATTTTTTATTTTTAATTTAATTTTTTTAAATTTTATTTTATCTTTTGGGAATGCATTGTGCTGAAGTGCTTGTTTACTGCATTTGTTGTACTGTCACCTGTCTTGTTTTGTTTTTGTTTTATCTTGTCTTGGTCTTAGTCTGTCAAAGTGTTGTTATTGTTTATTGTTGTAAATGTAACAGTTTGCGTGTCTTTGTCTTTTTCAATAATTAAATAAAAATAAATAAATAAATAAAAAAAAATAAATAAAAATAAGCTGCCCCCTAAAAGTCCTCTTCCTCGGTCGGAGTCTGTTCATGTTAGTATGACAATTCATTCCAGTGGGATTTCTTATTGACTGAGTGAGTTGCATGTGAAAGGATGCATTTATACTGGCCTTTTCCTCTTTAGAAGAACATTTCACCGTAACACCGTGGGTTTGAGATGGCAGTTCTTCTTAATAAATCTAGCACAGATTTTATCACTTTTTTAAAGGTATAAAATTCAATTTCACATTGACGAACAAGAGATCAACTTTGAGCTCAAACAAATTAGCTATTCACACAGTAAATACATTGATACTATTCTGTCTTTGGACACAGGAGCTCATACCAACAGCACATGGATTTTGTGCTAAAATAATTTGTGGTGTGTGTCTCCCTCTGAATATTTTAACCAGTTTTTACAAACGTGGATCTTCTTTTTGTTGCGACATGCTTGACCGTCCTTTGCACGTTCAGATTAGTTTCTCAAGGGCAGTGTGTGCAGACACTGACTCTTTGTTAAAGTGTAAATTCCCTGATCCCTAGGCTTCTCTGAAGTAATGTGCCGCTGATTTCCTATTTGCTCCTCAATCTGTTGCCTCAGACAGACACCGCGCTGACCAGTAGATACCAAGTTTGTGTTACTTTTTTGAGCTTCTAACTTACCGTGTCACAATCTCCTAAATAACATACCATGAGTCATGACTTGTATAGTTTAAATTATGCATGTGGTGCTTGAGGTTTTCTGCAAATCTATAATCCATACTGTCAGTATAAAGCAGTTATTAAACTTATTCCAGCTTCAGTCCCCTTTTATTGACTAATTCTGACATGTTTTGAAGCCAGACATTGCTAGTAATTAGGAAAACAAAATATAAAAATGAAAAAGATTTTTTTCAGAGGGGATTTTTGATTTCTTATTGTCTGTGTATAAACTAGGTAATAGAGAAATAAATGTATGGAAAATTGTGTTTTGGGGTTCAAAGCAGGGAACGAGACATTTCCAAATCCATCTGACAAAATACAAAATGACTGGAAAATGAGTTGGTTAGTGAGGTGCTACTTTAAGATGATGAACTTTCAACAAAAATAACTGTTCTGTACAGGGGGGCAAATGCCTGGAACTCGCTTCCTTTTAATATTAAAAACACTAAAAGTAAACCACATTTCTAGTTGAAAGTCAAAAGTCAGCTAGCGCAGTATGTGAGCAATAGTTACCATGTCCAATTATGCGTCCTATAGTTGTATGATATATGTGAAAAGTGTAACATTCATGTATTCCATTTTAACTGTTTTGTAATTTTATACATTGTCAGGATCCCAGGAAGACTACCAACCACTTTGTGGAAGCTAATGGAGATCCTAATAAAGAATAAAGAACTTCTTTGTTTCCAGGTAAAAGTTTATGTTGAGAGAAAAAAATGGCACAGGCCTAAATATTTATTTTGTTTCGCCTGTTGTGTTTACCATTAAAACGTTTCTTATTTAGCAAGCAGAATTATGCCAATGCGCTATGAAAATTGGATTTTGTTTTTAATAGGATTAAAATGAGCGTATCCTATTGGCAGATTGACTTTCTTATTTCATGCTAAATTATCCCAAAACATATCAGACAGGTTGAGAAACAACAAATGTTCCATGTGCACATAAAATAACATCAACGTCAGTATTTCATTAATAAGTCAAATTAAACAGGCTGAGGTGCGGCTGGCGATGAGGAGATAGGATGAAGGCAGGTGACATTACAGTGAGTCTACCAGATTTTTTTTTTTTTTGGGCTAATTCTAAAGCAAAAAAATATTAAATTGTGCAACCTATATTTTGGAGGTGACTTTGTGTTTTTTTATTTTTATTATGTGAGATCATAAGAAAAGAAAAATTATCCTTTTTTGGTGATGTGTCTGGAACGTTTGTAACTTGCCACAATGCATAAGTCGCGTCGCCCCCACCACTTGCTTTCGGACATTTCCTTTTTCATCCCATCTCCGTAATATTGGTCTCTCTGGTGTCCCCTTTGGAGCCGCAGACTGAGAAACAAATAGAAAATCAGAGGCACTTTACTGTGGACGAGCCGCGGGGCCCCAAGTCATTTACTTTGACACAAACGCAGTCCTGGTCCCAGATGAGTTGTTGGCCTTAAAAGGATCAGAGCAGGACGACGTGCCCTTCACAAAGTGAAACAAGATAAGTTTAGAGGTTTGCGTAAAAGAAAAGGTTAATTGAATGCCCTTTTTATAAACAAGTAGGGTTATTCACAAGACAGCCTTGCGTAATAGTCCAATGATATTGATAGTTCTAGAATGCCTTATCTTCATACGAAAGTGATCAATTATAGAAATAAATATAATTACATTTATACTTTGTCATATTTATGTAGAACTTTACAAATTTAAATCTTTATGTTTGTAGAGATTAGCTCATGTTATTGATTTTTGGACCCCTGAACAAACTCTGGAGTTCTGAGGCAACAGGTTTAATCCCAGCGGCATTAAATGCAGGGAGCGAAAAATAGTAGTAGTAGTTTGCCTTGTGTCATTGATAATGTCAATTACCCCAATACATTTCTCAATAATCAACTGAATAAATACACATTCTTACAAACTTACGGTTCCACATCCATTCCTTTATTTACATTCACACATACAATATAAACAGCAGATATTGATTACACAGGGGTTTATAGACTGTGGATAATGGTGCGCCTCTTGAGTCCATCAACGTAATCTTTGGCGGCATCAAAGCTCGTCCTCTCCGTCTTTGTTGGCGGCGGCCCCTCGACCAGTTTGACGAAGTAATGGCAGTTAACCTTGTCCATGATCCCGAACATGCCTCTGCCGTGGTACCGGATTCTCTTCAGATATTTACCTTTTCCGGACATGGATTCAGCTGGAAAGCAGAATATGAATTGGATGTTTTAATGAAAGATGGCAGAACGTCATACTGTAAATCCTGCTAACCCTGTAGTTAGTTAAGACCTAAAATGAATGTGATTCTTCTATTAGGTGGAGGAGGGGTGAGGTCGCAAGACACTGAAGCGAGGGTCGCAAGATGATTTTGAGACAACCCAAACTCACCTACATACAGGTTGGACTTGTACTCGACATTGTGGTTTTTAACGGCCATCTCTTGAGCTTCAAGGAGAACCTATACAAAAACAAAACCCTGTTCAATTACTACACTTAGGCTTATCATTCAATAGACGACAAACACAAACATTTTTGGCTCAATATTTATCGCCTGTACATTTATTTCATTTTATTTGTTTCTCGTTGTATTTCACGTTCATTCATTGTGGGATATTTTAAGATTAAGTACTGTTCGAACGGAGCTTAACTGTCATTTTTTAAGTTTTAGAGTTAGTTTCTGTAGCATTAATAGGTCTTCAATAATATTGGTTATTGCGATAGTTTCATGCCTCATTATCTCGAACTTCAGATTTTGTTTTCGTGACAGGCCTAATTACATGTTTATAAAACAATATCAAAAATAGAATTCAAAATATGCCCAGTGTTTATACAGCATTAAAAGTAACATTCTGAACTACTGTCTTCTTTCGCAGATCTAAACTGCCCTCTACTGGATATGCACAGTTACTACACCCTCTGGCTTACACGCATTTTCAATTGAAATGATTGAACTATTATCCAATCTTCAAAGCATCATTCAGTTCATACAATTCCAATCCCACCTAAATAATAATTAGAGAAATACATTCATTATTTTATTATCTGCCATTACTCAAAATTCTGCGTACCGCTTTCATGAACTTGGCTCCTTTTTTGTCGTTAAACTCCAGTTGGGCGATTGCTTCATCGATGCTCAATCCTTTGACCTGTAGAAAAAAAAGATGATTAAAATTGGCTCAGTTTTATAAAATATCTATCCATCCATCCATCCATCTATATAAATAAATAAAAAATACTGAGACTGAGATTATTTTACTTTTCTTTAAGAACTAGGATCTTATTCTACAAGTTAATGATAAAGGAAATCGAAGGACACGGGCATTGGGAGAACATGCAAACTCCACAACAAAAAGTCCCACTCTAAATTAAGTACTTGTATTTTAAGAGCAAAATATAATTCTATAAAAAGGAAGAAAAAGTAGGCAAACTATTAATTAGAAAGTATACTCACCAATGTGGCTAAATACCACAACTTGTCTTTGCTGTATTTGAACTGTCTTCTGCTGTGGTAGATTTCCTGCACACAACATGTCATTTTAGGCAAGGCAACTTTATTTATACTGCGCATTTCGTACACAAGGCAACTCAATGTGCATATTTTAAACTGTGTCCTCCATTTTAATATGTAAATAAGATATTTTCTTTGTAAAAAACCCACCGCTGGTCTACGTGGTTCACCCGGCAGTTGAGGAGGATAAACTTTACGGTTCTTTTGTTCCCATCTTGGCCCCTCTAGCGAAGCACTGGTGTGCAAACATGACAACTGCTGTGGTGCGGCAACCCATGGAAACCTGAGCAGGAATTGTGAAAGAAAATACATTTGCAGTAAAAACTCTGGATTTCAAAGAAAGTAAGGGTATGACTGACTCTAGGCCAAATTGCAACACACATTGCACACAGTGAGTCTCAAAGCGGTATAACAGGAACAAAAAATACAAACAATGCAATTAAAACATCCATAAACAGCATATAAACTATACAGTCATATAGTAATTCAAAACACTCTGTATTATGATCTGAATGTTTAAAAAGTTTAAAAAGTCAGGGGGTTAACGTCCAATACTCCCTGAAGCACCCTTTAACAATGCTGCTGAACACTCTGGAATTAGCCCATGACATAGAAGACTTGTTTAAAGCAGGCGGCGAGTTTTTTTTAAAAGTCAGGCATAGTGTAAACACAAATTAAAAGTATAGACAAGGCTTTTCAGTGCACAAGACCTATTTAGATCAAAATAAATTCAAGACACACTGCCACCTATATGAAGCAATCAAAAACAAAATCATTGTAATGTGGAATATGCTCTCAATAATGATGACCATTTCAGAACTTAGACTGAAAGATGATTAACGTAGTTAATATGTAAATGCCCCTGGTAGCTTCAAAACAGTTAGACTTGAGCATTCCAAAACGTACATAATTTTGCAAAGCATTGAGTTTTTCTTCATGTTGAAGTAGTTGCCCGTCCTTCTGAATGCTAAAGCTAAAGCAGCCAGCAGTGCTGTGATTATCAAACATTTTACCCTGTACTTACCGTGAATGCAACAAGTTAGGTATCGTCCTTATAAAAGCTAAACCTGTGAACAATAAAAGTATGTAAAAACGTTGACATTGTATCATAAATTATCATTATTTTGTGTACAAAGGTTAAGCAGATTTCTCACCGCGTCCTGTCAATGTGGTCGCCATGTTGTTTTTCACGACAATAAACGCGCATTTACGGTGCAAATGTTTACCCGGACTATCTTCATTTTCCCCATAAAACTGTGCACACAAATTTAATAGAGTGTTATTAATAAATGAAAATCCCATGCCCATTCATTTTATTTCAGTGAACTATTCAATCAAATCAATATAAAACGGAATATTTGCTTCCTGAACCACGTGGGACACCGTATTCATCTCCGGCAAGATGTACGACAGGAAGGACTTGTTTACGGCAGTCAATGTGGGTCCTACGAAAGCGGACGAACATGTGAGATGCTCAGTTGAGTTTATTGTTAGTTTTTTTATCTCGTTAAATCGTGAAAAAACACGAGCGGGACAACATGCACGAGCGCTGCCTGCCCGCGGCTCCGAATTGGTACTGCTCGCGCTGCAGTGACGTCAGTGGAGCGGGTTTGTTTGGGTTCGGAGCCAAAAACATAATTTATCTGATTCAGGTATCCGCCTCCACCTGCAGGGTCGTAGGTGAGTTTACTGTTTCTATTGACGTTTACGTATGTTCTTCTGATACAAGTTTTGAGCAGCCCGATTGTGTTCTGAAGCAGTTTTACTTACTGATGCTGCTGGTCTGGCTGCTTTCTGATGTCCCTCTGTAGAAGGCGTTTTGATGGCTCCTGTCACTTTGTGGAGAAAGTAGAGACGCTGATGTCTTTCTCGGAAGGTCAAAACAGTAGCTCTGTGGATTTTCAGAGGAGAATGCTGGATGTGCTGGTCTCTGAAAGTCTACAAGAATCTCCTTAGTCTTGTCCACATTTACATTAGTTTATGCTCATAGTTCAACAACTGTAGCTAGAAGAAGTGTACCATGTTTAATCTTTTTTTTTTTTTTAATAAACTGACTTCAAATCAGATCAGGCCATTTTAGACTTGACAAGGTGACATAGAGAATAAAAGTTTCTAGACAGACTGTCGGCTATTCTAAATGGTTTTGGTTGCCTTCTTTACTTTGACACAACACATTTGTCACATTTTGGATAAGTTATCAAAGAGCCTTAGCCTGTATCTGATATGGAACCATCACTGAATTATGTAACAAAGTGTGGCAGTGATGTTACTCCATGTCATTTGGTTAGAACATTACCAGGTGCATGTTATTTTTTTCTGAAAAGCAAACAAAGTAGACCATAGTCCTGCTTTGTCCAATGATACTTACTGTTTAAAGTTAATATATTTTTACTTCTGTGTTGTAGGTGAACTGGTGGGCCACAGAGATTTGGTGTCCAGTTTCTGCTTCTGTCCTCACACAGAACAGAGCCACATCTGTGTCAGCTCCTCATGTGATGGAACTGTCCGATTCTGGGATACAGAAACTAAAGGGCTACTAAAGGAGATCACCACTCATCAGGTCAGTCACATCATGTTTTATTATAATACAAACACATTTTTAAAAATATATTCTTTAATAAATAATGATATAACAACAGAAGAATTGGGTACAGCTATTCTGGAGTTTGGGATTTAGTCTGTGCATGTATGAACAGAGTGAAATCTGTTTTGCTTTGATTGACAAATACATATAAACCCTCTCACAGAGTATGGGGCTAGTTCCGCTTTACTCAAAAGGTCGGGGGGGCGACAACTTCGTTTACAAAATGTAACTAAAACAAGCTGATTATGTTGTAGCAAATGAGCTTGAATCATGGACTGAATTAGAACACGCTTTTAGCTTCAAGACAGGATCACCCACCTTAGTTTGTTGTGTTTTTTGTGTCTGCGTTCAGAACCCAGTGTCGGCGGTGCACTGGTCTCCCGTGGATAAGAACCTGGTTGTTTCTGGAGATGAGAAGGGAGTGATTGTCTGTCACTGGTTCAACACGGGGGACAGCAGCAGCTTCTTTCCCGAACCACGCACAGTCTTCTGCCTCAGCTGCTCGCCGCACGCCTGGAACCATGTGGCGGTTGGGTAGGAACTTTTTTGACATCACACTATTTTTGTGAGGAATTTTAGAGAAATGTCTGTGCAAACCTTTTGCTGCAAGGGTCACATCACATTGGGGTTTTGAATTTGCCTGGAGGGCTGGACCAGTTGCAATTCTGGACGTTTAAGCGATTACAATGTATTGGAAAATTGTATTGGTTTTAAACGCATTAAAAAATAAAATAAAAAATAGCCACATCGTCATCAGTCCCATTTCTATAAAACTGGTGCAGTATAAAAAATTTTGTTTTTGAAGGTACAAGGATGGAATGATCGTGCTGGTTGATGTGAGTAAAAAAGGGGAGGTGTTGCATCGTTTGAGAGGACATGACGACGAGATCCACTCAGTGTCCTGGAGCACAGAGCCAGGGGAGAGCGCCCTCTGCAGCCGAGCCGAGGAAAGTGAAGGTCAGATGACACTTGTGAATTTGTAACTAAAAAGTTTTATAAGGTATTTTGAATATTGTGTATTTTACCACACTGACAGAGTGTGCGACTAATGCCTTTGAGGTGTCTTGAGTTACTATGGGTCTCAGACAGAGTGTCTGGACAAGTGGTAGCCAAGATGATATTTGAAGGCAAATAAAGATTATTTATTTATTTTCTTCTTCATACTTTACTATATTATTATAATTGTACATTGCACAACAAATGTATTGCACAGACCAGAGATAGCTGCAAGCTCATTTTCATCTGTAATACCTGGAAATCACTTCCCCAGTCAGAGTCCATATCGCCTGCTGTACATTTGTAGGGCAGAACATACGACAGACAGGAAGCGGAGTAAACCAATCAGTGAATGGCGGACGCATGTTGTTGTTGCGGGAGTTATATGCGTTATTATTCGAACACAATTATGAATCACAAAAATCACCTACTGTTGGTGTATTTTTGGTCATTACCGCAATTTGAGTAAACTGTAGATTGTTACTGAGGGGGCTTCTGCGTCCCAAGAGTAATACTGCTCACGAACAACACGTGACCGCAAATAAAAAAAATCTGATTGCACGGGTCCGTTTGAGTTTGCTTGAGCGGCAAACGAGGGTGGGTTGAGGGTGTATAAAAATACAGAGGGGTATCATTTTGGACTTGTCAGAAGGATCACGTCCAAAACAGCTCAATCATTTGATGGACAATGAGAACAATGGCTGTTCAATTGTTTTGTTTTTTATAGTGAGTAAGTATCATTGATCAGTAACAGTCTCATTACTGATCAATGCTTAAAACAGTTCTATGAGGAACAGCTCAATTTGGTCTTTTCGGACTATGACGGGGTGAAACTGCAATATGTTTTTTTTGTATAAGTTGAAATCAATATGTTTATTTGGCTTGTCTTTTTGGGCTACACCAGTCGAGAACCATTTCTCTAAAGTGTGAAGACAAGCCTCTGTTCTGAGTATTGTCAAATGTTCAAAGCTTCTAAAAAGTGTTGAAATGCTTTATAAACTTGTCTTGAATAACAACTTTGTGCAGGCGGGCCTGGTGATGTTTCGACAGAAGGATGTTTCTTGGCCTCAGGAAGCAGAGACCAGACTGTGAGGATCTGGAGCACGGCCAGAGGCAAAGGTGCACAAGCTAATACTGGTGCAGTGCAGTACCTTTCAACAGGATTAGTTTTTAATATTTGGTTATTTTTGTTTGTACTGTTTCAGCCGTGATGACTCTGAAGCTGCCGTATCTGAAGAAAAGAGGGTCTGCTGTAGATCCTGGAGTCAAAGAGCGACTGTGGCTCAATGTCCACTGGCCCAGAGGACGAGGGGCGCAGCTCATATCCAGCTGCTTCAGGTCATTGCTGTGTTAATAATAATATTAATATTTACATACTCCATAGGCAGATCGCTTCACCATTTTGCTTCTTCCTCTTTGTCTGGGAGGGTTTTGGGAGGTTATCTGTTCAGTTCCATTGTTTTGCAGCAGAGGTCTGCGGCTTGACGGACCTGTAGCTTCATCATAGCGGTTGCTAGGATGTATGATTGAAAAATTACCATTTTGGGGCATGGTTTTGTGAAAGGTCAACAGGCATCTAGAGTTTCAAGATGGACAAACACATATATTTATAATCTAAAACAAATCAATAGAATGCATAAGTAGGATGATCATTTTACATTTATAATTTTGTATTTCTGATAAAAAAAATAAAACAGAACTTGGATGGTCATCTGGACTAATTAACTACTGCTAATGCTGTTTTCAGGGAAATGAAATTGCTACATTTCTTTAATCTTTTGAACTCTAAATGAATAAGTATCTGTTAAAAGTTTTGTGTATGTTGTCTGCAGTGGTGAGTTGCTTCTCTGGGACCTGCTGAGGTCAGGGAAACCGAAGTGGACTCTATTCGGGTCAAGTTCAGACGCTCAGGGCCACAACAGGATCATCTTTAATACCAGCTCCTTCGTTACATCTGGACAGTCGCTGCTGCTCTCCACCTCCATGGACAGAGAGGTCAGGCACCAACATCAGAAAACTTAAATTATTTAGAATTTTTACGAGTGGAAACTTTTACAAATTAGTATCTAAAGTAAAATCTCGAAAGGTGGTGCTGATGTGGTTTAGTCTTAGCCTGGCTAATGCCAGACTGCTGTGTGCGCTCGAATCCTTTTGAACTGCACAGCAGCCTGGGGACCATGGCCGAAATCTTCGCATGGATTTGGGCACCAATCACAGAACGGGGAGGGACGACAAGACGGTGACGCGCTATTTGACATACGGAAGCTTGGAGTTTGTTTACGGATTTAAAATAAAAAAGTTTATTTACGGATCCAACATGACAGCAGCAGACGTGACGCCATCTTTCGATCAAACTTTAGAACGTGTTCTAAATAGTTTAGCTCGAAAGTTTACAGCAGGTACGTCATACGTCATTGGATACGATGATACGATTGGCTATGGCTACGTGCATGAGAGACATTCGTAGCGCCCAATTAACGGCTATGGACAATCGTAAACCACACCTCTCCTACGAGAAAATGAATTGGTGGTCCCCAGACTAAATATCACTTGTGATTTTAGTCTGGCGTTAGCCAGGCTAGTTTAGTCTCATCCAAACTTGGTAACTTGGTGCCACTTTCCTCACTGTGTTTTCGCCCTGTTCCGCAGGTGAAGTGTTGGGATATGAGTTCCCTGGAGCTGTGCTGGACGCTGCCCGCTCTGGGGGGATTCGTGTACTGCCTGTCCTTCTCTCCGCTCGGCTCCGGGACTCTGGCTCTGGGGGTCGGAGACAACATGATCCGAGTGTGGAACACACAGAGCTCCAACCACTATGACACGCGCAGCTTCTGGCAGGGAATCAAGTCCAAAGTCACCGCGGTAAGACTGACATATCTTGCACTATAGGGCATCACAGCATCGATATTTATAGTTTAATGTTTCAATGTAAAGCCAGGAACCAGTGGGAGAGACAAATATAAGCGCGATTTCTTTGTGCTGACAAACTATGTGAATCTAAAGTTTGTCTCAATATCAACATAAATCGTGGCTCGCCAATGCTCTGTATTGCCACCATTTTCATAACGTGAAATAAGATCTTACACGAACTAAATGAATGCGATTTTGTGTCCGTGTCTTACAGTTGGCCTGGCATCCGCAGAGAGAGGGAGCCCTGGCTTTTGGGACAGACGACGGGAAAGTGGGAATCTATGACGTCTTCTCCAGCAAGTAAAACAACCAATGAGTTTACGAACTGTTTTAAATAATAAGCTGGTTTCATATTAAACTGATAATTAATTGTGTGTCTCACTCCTCAGGCAGCCTCAGATATCGAGCTCCTACCACAAGAAAACCATTTACACACTGGCCTGGGGTCCGCCTGTTCCGCCTCTGTCGTTTGGTGAGATGCACTCTATTTGGCTTGACGTTGTTGAATACATAATGATTGATCAGCTTCATACAAATCAAATGAATAGGTCTAATAATAATAATAATAATAATAATAATAATGCCTTACACTTGTATTGCGCTTTACAAACCTGTATTACCAAGTTTCTCAAAGCGCTACACTGTCGTCATTATTCATTCACTCCATACTCGGTGGTGGTAAGCTACTGTTGTATCAAAATACAACATCGCACACTCATAAGCCGATGTCCAAATTTTAATGATTACGTTTCGGCACCTCGGAGACTACTTCTGGTGTGCGTTGCTTTTCTTTTCTCAAGCTACTGTTGTAGCCACAGCTGCCCTGGGGTAGACTGACGGAAGTGAGGCAGTCAGTCTGTGCCATGGGCCCCTCTGACCACCACCAACCACTCACTTACATTCACCCAGGCTTCCTGGTGTTCCCAAACGGTCTCCCATCCAAGTACTGACCAGGCCCTTCGTGCTTAGCTTCCAAGGTCTGACGGGATTGGGCAGAGCAAAGATCATCATGCAAAATGGATGTATTTGAGCTGTTACAATGTTACATCACTTCTGTTAGTCATCTTAAACTGTGAAACTACTTATGATAGACTCATTACATGCAAAGTGAGATTTGTATAGCCTTCATTTGTTATAATGTTGATTATTATGGCTCAGCTTGTAAATAAACCCAAATTAAAAATCTCATAAAATTTGAATATTTTGAAAATGGACTGTAAGCCATAATCACCAGAAGAGGGCGCTGTCCACATAAAAACAAACATTTTTGAAAGTAGATGTTTGTGTATTGTTCTAATGTGGGGCAATTTGAGCAAGAATATGTTGTCTAAAAAGAACACAACTTCCTTCACTCTATCTGTTTATGCATTTAAATGTATCACATATAAAAATCGCAATCGCAATATTTGTCAGAAAAATCGCAATTAGGTTTTTTTGTCAAAATTGTGCTGCCCTGATGTTAATCAAGATTAGCAAAAAAAAAAAACGATAATATTGAGTATAATGCAAATACTGTAGGCAATAAAAAGAAAACGGTAAGCAACTATTTTAACTGAAATGTATTGAACTTTTGGCATTGAATATTAACATTTTATACTAAACAAAGTGCAAACTAGAAGGGTCGACATATTCTCGGACACTGTATCCATCTGTGCTTCTCAACTTTTTAACATAACTTACTCTCTCACCAGGTTCTGTGTTTGAACTAGGCCTGTCACAACATTTAAAAAAATAGTCAATATACAGTGTCATCTTTAAAAATATCCCAATAACAATAATATTGATATTTCATCTGCATTATTCTGGTTAAATATTTCCTGACAAAACTCACTTCTGTGTTAAATTAAACCTGGTTAGAATAAAATGTATATTAAATGTATGGATTCAGATAATACTGTATTACTGCGAAAGTAGATTAGACATATGTTGTGTTCTTTTTCCTTTACTTTTCAAATATAACCTCCTGTACACACGGCTGTTGGAGTGAAGCAGCTTTTTTGGGAAACTTGTTGACTGTTTGTCAAACCGCTGCAGCATTTCTCTTGAACAGTAACAAGTACTGTAGACCTAAGCACTGAGTAATGTTCTCAGGACTATCGCGCTTGTATTTGGAGTGGTTATAGTGGCTAAAGCGCTCGGGTTCCTCTCGCTAACAGCTCTGATTACCTTTGATACACTGACTGGGCGGTGGTTTCGTTTCGTTCTCGGACAAACCTGCAGTCGCATTAAATGGTAAATGGTCACATTTTATATAGCGCCTTTCTACCTGCTTTAGGCATTCAAAGCGCTTTACATCAAGGAACCAGTCACCCATTCACACTCATTCATACACCAGTGTACGCAGACACTGGAGGCAAGGTGGGTGAAGTGTCTTGCCCAAGGACACAGCGACAGTGGGCACCTGCGGGATTCGAACCGCCGACCCTTTGGTCACAAGACGACCCGCTCTACTCTCTATTAATTATTCTATCTATTATTACTCTCGCATTAATGTTGTTATTCTCTCCGTGATGCTTCTTTTGGCCGGAACTCCAAGTGTTTTCACACGAGTCCCTCTTGCTCCGCGATAAAGTTCACAGAAAGTGTTGGAATCAGTAAAGCTCCGTAGCACTTTGTTTACACCCCGCCTCTCTCCAAAAGCAGCGCTGATCTATAAATGATCTGGATACATGCGGGGATACGGCTGATGTGCTCAATACTGTCTTTAAACACAGGGAGACGTGTTGGATGGACACTCCGCTCACTCAGCGCTGTGATAGTGTTCATGTTTCTGTATTTATTTTAAGCACATGCAGCACGTGCATTTATCGACACTAAAAATGTTATCGTCCTTCATTTTACTTATCGAGCGATAACTCAATATAGTAATTATCGCGACAGGCCTAGATATATATTAAAACTGTCTATAACAATCTCTTGGTCCATAGGCTCCTCGAAGGGAAAGCCAGCCTACAGTCTGTACAGCTGCGCAGGAGAAGGCACTATTCTACAACACGATCCCTACCAACTCAACTCGGAGGCATTCAATATCGATAAGCTCATCAAAAACTCCAACAACATACAGGTGATATGAGCGTTCTGACAACGCTACATTGGAATTATTGCACTGACAATAACGCCTTGGTGTATTTCGATTTATTTTCAAAAGCACAAGTTGTCCCCACACACAGACCTGAACTGGAAACCTGATGGAAAGGTTGTCGCTATCGGCAACGAGGACGGGTGAGGAAACCACTTTTAATTTAATGGTGTCTGATGGAGTTGAAATTGAAAGACACTTCACTTCCCCGACTTCACTAGTTTTATCTAATTTTCTGTCTGATTTACACACATCTTTTGCTCAAAAGTTGCCCGTTGTGTCAAATTTACTTCTGAATAAGGCTGCACAATATATTGGATACTGCATTGATATTAGGTCATTTCATGTCCAAATCGCAAGAACCTACAATATATCGTAACATCACTAAAGCCATCATCAGACTGAAATTGACTTTTGTTTTTTGTAAACAAGCAATGAAAAGAACTTAATGTGTAAAAGTTCAGTTTTAGTTTAATATTTCCTTATTTGGTTCGTTTTGACCCAGATTTTGTGTTTTTTTGATGACTTCTAATTGGAATATATTGAACATATCGTGTTGAGGTAAAATATCGCAATGATATTGTTCATCACAATATTGCACCACTATATCGTATCGTAAGTTACTTCAATATTGTGTACTTTTGAATATCTAAATTACTCATTCTTTACTTGTTTGCAGAATTTAAGGTTAAGGTGCTTTGTTTGTCGGCATGCAACTGTATAATTAAATGTGTTTTATTTTTTTATGCGTTTGTAGCATCATTTTTGAATACCTGCTCCCTGCATGAAACCTGTTAATAGAACGTAGAGTGTTGAAATGGTTCAGTAAAGTAACTCTGTAGACTTACTGGTGTAATTTTCAAGACAACTCTCAAATCAGACGAGCTTTACCCAATTCAGTTCAATGTACCGTGGTTTCTGTTTCGACCCAAAAGGCGGGTTGTGTCTCTTCGTATACTCCGTACTTGTGTCCGCTTAAAACTGTGGAACATGTCCTCTGTTTCAGTTGCATCGATGTGTACGAAGCGCCCAGTCTGAGGCTCCTGTGCAGTATCCAGCAGCACCATAAGATCATCAACACTCTGCGCTGGCACCACGGCCTCAGCCCCGAACTCGGCTGTCTGCTCGCCTCCGGCTCCAGCAACGCCATCGTCTACGTCCACGACCTCAAGCACGTGCTGGGTCAGACTCCACTTACAGTCAGAATGATTATTTGCTTTGCTTATATGACGGAGACGGTGGATTTTCATGAACCACATAAATGAGATATCAGAGCAAGGATAAAATTAGCCATTGCAATATCGAGTGTCATTCATTTAGCGCAGCCTGCAGCTTTTAAATTTACCCCAGAGAAGGAGCCATCACACAGACTCCGTTTGTTTAAAACGACACACTGCAGGTGAATATGAAAGAAAATCTGCCCTTTCTGAAGCCAGGATTAGATTGATTGATTGATCGCGGATACAAGCGGCCGAAATGAGTTTCCTTCGCAGGGTGGCTGGGCGCACCCTCCGAGATCGGGTGAGGAGCTCAGTTACCCGGGAGGAGCTCGGGGTAGAGTCGCTGCTCCTTCACGTCGAAAGGAGCCAGCTGAGGTGGCTAGGGCATCTGTTCCGGATGCCTCCTGGTCGCCTCCCTCGGGAGGTGTTCCAGGCATGTCCTATTGGGAGGAGGCCTCGTGGAAGACCCAGGACACGCTGGTGGGACTATGTCTCCGAGCTGGCCTGGTGTCGCCTCGGGGTCCCCCAGAACAGCTGGAGGAGGTGTGCGTGGATCGGGAAGTCTGGGCATCTCTGCTGAGACTGCTGCCTCCGCGACCCGGCCCCGGATAAAGCGGAAGAAAATGGATGGATGGATGGATGGATGGATTAGATTGATGGTCCTATTTCGTTGTTTATATTAGTGTAAAGATTTGTTCAGAGATTGTTTTGGATCTTGTTTAGTTTTTGAAAAAACATTTATAATTGAAAATATCCATAAAAATTCACATTTTGCCCTGTTTTTTTGCGATTCAAAGCTCAATAAATCAGGAGAGGAATTAGATATTTAAAAAGTCTCTTTGAAAAGAACCTTCACAATTATTTAGTATGGTGATGGGCTTTACGGCTCTTCACTGGGAGCCGAGTCTTTGGGATCCGTTCATTTCAAAGAGCTGTCAAAAGACAGGCTCTTTTTTATATAAAATTGGAGTAACGCCAGCGAGATAATGCACAATATCTAAGACACAGTCAATAAAACGCATGCTTCTTTTATTTACATAATCTAAAATTACAATGGGACTGATATTTATGGTTCTAAAAACCTGTTTGTGAATCAAATCTTGTGCTTGTGAGGCTGTAACTGTTTGACAAATCATTTTCAGTGCATTTAGCTTCCATTTTAGTGCAAAAGGCTGTCACTTATGTTGCCTGCTCAGTTGTCGGGCTGATTCTTGTGTTCGTTCGGGGGGAATAAGATTAGGCTCTTTTCGCAATTGAGATCCAGTTGGCGCCGCTCACTTTAAAAAGTCGTTCAAAAGAGACTAATTTAGTAAGAAGACTGGAGAGTTTGAGTTTAAGTGGAGATGTTGCATTTTGAGAAAACGGGCCTAAAGTCACATCTGTGTGCCTTTTTATATTTCTCCTGAAAGGAAATGATTGACCATATTTGGATTACAGCGTGGATACCAACCTAAACATGTCAATATTTGTGAATAAATATTCGTGTTAAAGACAAGGTAGCGACACACTGTTGTAGTTATTTCCTGGAAAACTGGAAAATAAGAAGCGTAAAGGTAGAGTTTGGCCAATTTCTTTAAAAAAATGTGTACTGTGAAGTTGAAACTATGTTAATAGAATAGAATACTTTGTCATTACACACAAGCATAATGAAACTTGTTTGGCTCTCAGGTCTCAATAATAAATAGTAAAAATATAAACGTTCGCAGACAAAGACAACAGAAACAGTAAAAACGGTAGTAGCAGCTGCAATGTGGTGCTAAGATGCTTTAAGGTGGGATGGAGCTAGCAGCTTGGTGGTAAAAACTGTTCTTCAATCTGCTGGCTAGTGAGAAAACTAGCCAAAAATCTCAACATTGACCACTGCGTGAAAAATTCCATGTTTTCACCTGCCGTGTCTCGCCTTAAGCGTCATCTTGGGAAAGCACAAATGTCTGAAAATAAGACTGGTTTCTTTGGTTTCCTTTTCCAGAGTGTCCCGGCGACAGTGCGGTGGTCATCACGGAGCCGTTTCGCAGACTGAGCGGGCACACGGCCAAAATCACCGGCCTGTCCTGGAGCCATCACCACGACGACAGACTTGTGACTGTGTGCTACGACGGCACGGCGCAGGTTTGATCATGCTCGCTGAAACGCCATAAAAGTTTAGACGAGTTGTTGTGGGGACGGTTAAGGCAGGGGTAACTTCTTACCCCTGCCTTAACAAAGTGCATTTTCTCCAGTTCGGCTTTACCCAAATCCAAAAACGTCTTTGACTGGAGCTAGGGCTAGGCGATAAATCAAATTAATTCGATTCATTCATGCTTTTAAAAACAGACGATGTGGAAAATGGCAAAATCGTAAAAAGTCGTGTCCGCCGCTCCATGTCCGCCTTATGTGCGCCGCGCTGCCAATTTAGCGTGTCAGACGCTCCGTAGCAACTGTTTTCAGAAATTACGCCAGTGGAGAACCCAGTGACTTTCTGACGATCTCTGCTGCTTTGTGTTTTCGTTGTGCACGATGGAGTTTTCTTCGCTAAAACACAGTTTTGCCCTTCTCCCACTCAGAGCGGAGACACAGCAGCAGCGGCACCATGTAGCTCCGCCCTTTTCCCCTTGAGTCTCCATGGAGACGGATGTCAATCACAGCAGAGGCATATGGATAAAACTAAAGCACTTTTGAAAACTCTGTGGCTTATTAAGAAGTTTTACTTTTGAGAGCAGACAAGGAATATTTAAAACAGAAATAACCATTTTTAATGGGCCAAATTGTGGGCTATATTTGAAATCTAAATATTAATGTGGAGGACTGGGCATTTATTTTTTTCCATATGAAAGATCAGGAGACCTTTTTTAAGTTTATTTCCAATTTGCCTGATGAAGGTCTCAGGACTGAAACGTTGACCTAACCCTAATAAACTAAGGTTGGCAGTGTACGGGAAGTATTATTTTTTACTTAAGTTTATTCCCAATAAAATCGATCAAAATCGTAATCGTCCAAACAGAGTACAAAAATCGAGATTTTATTTTTTGGCCATATCGCTTAGCCCTAAATGGAGCCTACCCTATAGGCCAGTGTAAGGCCTCATGTGAAAGCTAAGACCTACAAAACTGTTCTAAACCATTCTATTTCCTCCATGTTGGCGTCACGGTCTTTTCCATCTCATTTTTGATACTTTTTTATTGACCTTTTGTGACTTTTTTTTTACGCTTTTTTGTTGCGTTTTCATCCTCGTTTTTGTTCTTGTAGTGACGCTTTGTTCAAGAAGCTTTTAAATTTGCCAAACTGGACAAATTGTGCTCGGTTCAGGTGGCGGTTAAAAGTAGTGGCAGTAGTTCTAAAATATCCTATCAGTCCTCCCGTAACCAGTCCTCTGTCCCTTGTCTGGTGCTGTGTAGGTGTGGGATGTCCTGCAGGAGGCGCCGGTGTGTAACTACCGCGGTCACCATGGAAACTTGCTGTGCGTGGACTGGTCTCCGGTGGATCCCGACGTGGTGTGGACCGGCGGGAAAGACTTCACGGTTCACGAGTGGAGAGTGTCTCGGCAGGAGTTTGACAAGCCGCCCAAAGGTATGTGAGCCAGTAGCAAAGATATTTGGTTAAAAGGAGCTTTATCATGCTGTTTTACACCATCAAAGGTCAACTACAGGCACACATATTTTAAGAAAATTTCTCCTGTTCAGCATAACCCGAATCAAAATTGACTGGAGCTTACAGCCTATAGGCCAGTGTGACGCCTCATTTGAAAGCTAAGATCTAAATGGATCTTTTTCCATTGCTTTTTATGCCACATTTTTGCTGCCTTATCGTCACATTTTCGTCGCTTTATCATCGCTTTCTTTTAGCTTATTTGTTGTGTTTTCGTCAAGCTTGTTTTCCTAAATTGTTCTGTTTATTATCTACTCAGGGAAGAAAATGGTGGATCTCAAGGAAAAAAGAAGAAAACCAAAGCCAAGAAGTCGTCAGCAGGTGGCGCTGTTGTGAACGGAGACAAACCTCCCTCAGCTGCAGTGGATTTATCTGAGGAAGAGGATGATGCGAGCTCCACAAGTAGCTCACTGCCCCTATAGGTAAAACACAAACTTGCTCTAAAACTGTCCAATTATTACTTTTTACTGCTCTTGAAGTCATTAAATTGTGCCAAAATGAAGTGTGCCGTTCATAAATACCCAAATGTCCCTCTGTTTAAGGAAATGGTTACAAATCTTTTACACGATAACGCACATATTTGTTGTATTTGTGTCATAAAAAAATGTGTATCCATGCATTAAAATGGCATAAAGTTTGACTTACTGCTATCTGCATAAACCCTGTTGAATGTAGATAAAAAGAAAATGTTTTAACTGTGTAATTCAACATGTTTTGTTTCCCCAGCTCTCAGCGAAACTCAAAGAAAACCTTCGCCTGCTGTAAAGATTAAAGACAAGCCTGGTATACAACCACACAAGATAAAACAATCGCTCCTACATGATTCTTTGTACAATGTTCTCGGAGTAGAAATAGGACATTTATGGATTATTCAATGCCACACTTGAACTTAACATAAAAAAACATCCATCTTTTTTATCTAAACCGTGCCAATGAGAAAACAGCCCAAGATCATCAATTTTTCTTTTTCCCCTCAGAGGTGACGTCTTCCCTGAAAAAGAAGAAGCCCCGTTCGATGCTGCCTCTGAGCACGTCCATGGACCACCGGCCCAAAGACGAGCTGCTGCAGGACTGCGTCACTCTGGCCTCAGTCACACACAACGGTGAGTTATGGATGTTACGTCACTCATCAGCCCCATTTAGGCCTGTTCAATAAATGTGGGCTTTGTTTTGAGCCCATCAACCTTTTGTCATTTGAGTGATATGGATCTTCTTGTGCCTGTTTTTCAGCGCCTCCTGCAGGTTGTATTCCAGGACAAGGGGATCATATTCATCTGGGTTTATTCTCCGATCGAGAGGCTTTGCGCCGAATGTTTGAGGCAGAAGGTAATATTTACTTACATTTTTAATCATGTACATGTGCAGTGAATGTGTACGCTTTGACTATTCTGTAAATTCAGCCTAACGTCAGCTTTTTTTCCCCCTTCCTTTTATTTACTCTGCTGGGCCTATAATATTTTAGATAGTATACAAAAGTAACGTGTGAATGCTACATAGAAATAAGCTTTTTTGTGTTTTGTATCTTCAGAGGAAGGCCATCTCGATGCAGGACATTTCGAATCGGTCGTTTACCTGCGACTGTGGAGCGGTGACCTGCAGGGGGCGCTACAGCTGGCCACAGAGAGAGGAGAGCTCAATGACCACCTGCTCTCTCTCGCTCCTATGGGTGCGTATTTAATCAGTTTCCAACGCTTTCAATTTGAGCACTTAAGGTGAGACACTGCAGGTGAATAAGGAAACAAAAAAGTACATTTGGAGATATTAACTTGAAACCTTTGCTGTAGATTACTGACACAAATATGAGAAAATGCAAATATGAGGCAAACATTTATTGCAAGTTTTTTCATTTTATGTTTTTTTTTTTTAATATGTCAAAATAAGGCAGTTTACGCACACAAATAGACAACCTATATTTTCAGCAATTAAATTTAAATGATTTGTAACTATATTTCATCAGAAAAAAAAATTCTTTCAGAGGGGATTTGGGAGATCTCGTTTTTGAATTAGCTATTTATAAGTGAAAAAAAAGGGTAATCATTCATAACCTTGTTTTTAGGGTTCAAATCTTAATCATTCAGCCTAGGAATTATCAAAATATATATTGTAAGGACAAGACTGGAAAGTTTGGAGTCTGTAGGAGCTACTAAAGTGGAAATGCTAGAATCTCAATAGAAAATGGGTACTAAAGTTTTGTAATGTTTGCATGTGAATATTTTTTCCATCTTTAGCCGCTTACAGAAAGGAAATGACCATATTTGGATTACACGCCATCTCTGTCACCTTTCGTGCTTCAATATTTGTGAATGTGTGGTAAACCGACTGCTGTGCCTCAATGTAGTAGTGATTTTCTCTAAATCTCTGGCTCACTCACGGACAAATTGCCACAATATAAGCATTGTAAAGGAAAGGTTCATCTTTTTTATACTCTGACATTAAAAAGTTAAGAGAGAAAGTCTCAACATGGACCATTGTGTTAAAAAAAAAATCAATGTCTTGCCGTGTCTCACCTTCATAACTCGTAAAAAGACAGTCACCCATTGAATAATGACCGTATGTTTCTGGCTGCGTTTCCTCAGCCGGGTTCTCTGTGTGGAGCGGAGCCGTGGACGCGTACGTGAAACAGCTGTGCCTTCAGGAGCAGTTCCTCAAAGCAGCGTCGCATTTACTCTCCCTCAACAAACTGCACGACGCCATTGACCTCCTGCGATCTCACAAACTCTACAGGTCTTTTTTGTTTTTCTACTCAAAAATAAACAATGACTTTTACTACAATTCGAAAACAAATCATAAAGCTAGTGAAATAAACGAGAAACAAATAAACAGGAGCTTTGTCTCTGATACACACGGCCATATATTATCTCACCGTTTTACTACATTATTATAGTGTGCGCTGCTGTAGTATTGTCTATGCAAAATCCATGTTACGTGCTAATCTGATTTCAGAGAGGCCATCGTGCTGGTGAAGGCTCGGCTGCCGCAGGATGAGCCGGTGTTGAAGGAATTGTACCAGAGCTGGGCCGCAGTTCTGGAGAAAGACGGGCACTTTTCTGCAGCGGCCAAATGGTGAGAAAAATAAAGCGCAATCAAGAACAGTATCTTGCTGGTAATCAGTGTTAATTTCGTCGACTAAAATATTTAGTCTTAATTTTAGTCAAAGTGATATTTTTGACGACTAAAATTGGACTAAAACTAAATGAAAGGTTTTTCATGAGACTAAAACTATGACTAAAATGTCCAGATATTTTAGTCGACTAAAATAAGACTAAATAAAAATGAAAAGGAGAGACTAAAATCATCCAAACTTCTATTGACAGTCTGAAAGAGCCTCAGATCATTTAAATTCTCTGCCAGAGGAGCAGCTCTGAGCTTTGTTCATGTGGGAGAAGCTCCATGAAGCAGAGGACCTGATTAAATATGATTATAATCCAGTGTCTGCGTACATTGGTGTATGAATGGGTGAGTGGATCCTTGCTGTAAAGCGCTTTGAGTGCCTATTGTAGGTGGAAAAGCGCTATACAAGTTGAGACCATTTACCATTTACCATATAATGAATATTATAAATGCAAAGTCGACTAAATTTGTCTTAATTTTAGTCGACTAAAACTAAACTAAAATTGAAGATATTTTTTTGACTAAATCTCGACTAAAATTGAATTACATTTTCGTCAAAAGACTAAGACTAAAACTAAATTAAAATATATGTTGTCAAAATTAACACTGCTGGTAATGCAGTAGATTAGATTACGTCTCCTCTGAGGTACACCTGACCACAATCCTTGGTGCAATACCCCCTGAACTAAAATTGCTACTAAACCAAAAGATCATAGGAAATTGGCTAACATTTCGGAGGCACTGGGTAGGACATTATGAGATTGGTGCAGCTGGTCTAACAGGGCTGCATCTCACCTTTACAGGTTTCTACTTGTTTCTTGAGTCTTGTTCTGTGCTATTTCTGCATCAATTATAGGGTATGGTTGTATCAAAATATCCAAAAGAGAAATACAAAAATGTCAAATCTGATCATTTTAATTAGTAAACCAAAGTGTAGACATGTTTATGCTCTCATCTAAAGCAACAGAGTCATAGACAATGCAATAACGTCTTCTGAAAGAGGAAAGTTCTGCCCCTATCTTTGCAGGAAGCGTTCACAAACTGTGCTCCAAATCTTGTCCCTCCATTTAGCGTCATTTTGGAAGGGCCTCCGGATGTTTGATGGGCTCCTCTTGTTTACTCAGCTTTGTTCTTCTGCCTCTGAGTGAATGAATCCGACATCTCTTTAAGTGTCTGATTCACGACCAAATGATCTTTCGACGAACTCCTTCTACAAACAGGGCAGTTCTCGGTCTTGTTTTGGTCCCAGTTTTTCTGCAGGCAGCTGAGGCAAAAGCTGTGGTCGCAACCTAAAGTCACCGGGTCTTTAAACGTGTCCAGGCACAGCTTACAGGTCAACATGTTGTCAAAGAATTCAGCCATGTTGGTGTTATTTTTGATCAAATAAAACAAGAGAGTGCTTGCTGCAGTCCGAGTGAATCTGTCTGTCTGGTGTGGACTAAAAACGACTTCCTGGTCTCTGCCCTTTTTACTAGGCACGTGACAGAAGCTAAGTTCTTACTTACCCCAGCAGAGGGTGCTGTTGGCTTTTAAATTTTCACCATAGTCACTATTTATATAGGCAGCCTCACTAGACTTCCTCATGGCTACCTTCTAGGCATATTTCAGTGTTAACCAATTGTTCGACTGGATACATTGATTATTCATTAGTAGTAAATACTGTACGTCCTATAAGATGTTTTTGTATAGTACTTTTGCAACATTAATCAAAATAAAATTGAATGGGTGGAATTGGCAAATCAAGACTGCAATTATTTGTCATATGTAGGGAAATAAGTGTATGTTTTAAAGCTACTATTCCATTTGTACATTCCTGTACAAAATAGGGCTGCACAGTTTATCAGTCAAATCAATATTTACATTTCAAATGGTTGATATTTGCATATTTTAACATGGAGGTTGTCAGTGAAATTTGAGGTCTCTAGTTCTTCTCTTGGTCACTGTGGAGCCGCGTCAACTGATGAAGACAAAACAACTCGGGACCAAAATTAAAACATTATTTTAAGCGTATAAATAAAATACTCAAATATACAAATTTCATACAAAGTTTTGTTGATCAAGGACCAGTGAAAACAATTCATCAACATTATTTATTTTTGGGGTTCCGTGATCCACTTTTGGAGGCAGTTAGACGCAGTTTAGAAGCCTTGGCTTGAGCAACACTGAAATCCCCGAATGGGTTGCGTTCAGGTGACATCGCAACATTCAAAAGAGCCAATAGTTTAAACCTGAGGCGGTGCAGCCGCAATTCCTTTGTGGTGGTAACTATGGTAATCAGTCAAATAGAAAATGGATAAATATTGTAGGGCTGAAACAACTAATCGATTAATCGATGACTAATCGATTATTGAATTAGTCGACAACTATTTTAGTAATCGATTAATTGATTTCTGGTTCACACGGACTCAAAAAAGAGCAAAAATGACATAAAAATGTAGTATTTTTGATGAAAACCTACTTTGTTTTTTATAATTACTGTGTATGTAATGTTTTGCACATTGTAAATTTCATGAATATCTGTCTGTGTCTCATCCAATGAAAAAGCAGAATTAGCGCTAAGAGCCTCCAACAAACATTTACTTTAGGTTTACTCCATCAACACGTCCTCAAGCGGCACCACTTAAGTATTTTGTGATACTTTTTTATTTTTTAAATGCAATTTTCCTACACCATTCACAGCCAAGCGATTATTCGATTAATCGTAAAAATAATCGATAGATTAATCGATTACAAAATAATCGTTAGTTGCAGCCCTAAAATATTGCATTTGTTTGTTTCTCTGCCGTAGAGTTGTATTGGCCCCTGCCCTCCATCTGAGATTACGACGGCATCAAATTCTAGAACGTGAACGAAACGCGACCTATTTAGTCGGTTTATGAAGAAAGAAAATATCTTGTCTCCATGCGGTTGTTACGTTTACAACCTGCTAATCCTGTTGTTTAGACCTTCACAAACATGTTGTGAAATGCATATGATCCTTGTATCACTTAAGTAGTATATTTTTGCCTCAAATATGAATGCCTCCTGGACGACAACAACAAGATCAGAAATGAGTTTTGTTTTTTCTTTGTGTTCATCAGTTATCTTGCGGCTGGCTCTAGTTTCGACGCTGCTAAAGTCGTCTCGAGGAAGAACGAGGCGTCTTCTCTGCGAGCAGCAGCAGAGTTGGCGCGGGTCAGCGGAGAAACTGCACTGTCCCAGTCGCTGTCTCTGAGGTGTGCCAAAGAACTCGCCCTGAGTCATGACTGGAGTGCCGCTCAGGACGTCCTACGAACACACGACGCTCTGCTGGTGAGTCGCATAGAAATATCGTTGTATTGTTTTGGTGAGCAGCAAGAATTGCGTTGAATTCTCATGATAATACCTTTTCTCAATCCCGCAGGTTCACAGGCTTCACTTCTCCCTAGCCGAGCTCTTGTCTCAGTTTTTGTCCGACGCTGGCGTGATTCCCGCGGCTCCCGGAGTCTGCAGCGGTGTGTGGAGGTCAGCGAACGGTCCCATCGCCTTTCAGGAACGAGTGGAGCGAGTTTGGGGGGAAAAGTTCGGAGTGTCACGCTCATCAGGGGGGCACTGTAGCGTGAAAACGTTATTACAAGAGCTGAAGTCTGTCGAAAATCCGCAACCGACGGCGAATGTTCAGCTAAAACAGGTAGAATTTTACTAACCTAGTATGCTGATGTTGCATTGAGCTTTATAGATGTTTTGAGCAGCAGTACGAGCAAGGTTTTCTCCTGTGCTGTGTAGACAAGTTGCCCACCTAATCAACAGATGGATAACTTATTTTGTATTTTAAGTTACCCTTTTATATAATATCTATTTAAACCACAGTTCATGCCTGTGATCTACAGCTGGTACCATCTTGACTAACATTCAGTGTTTCCCCAGATAAATTATTAGTCGTAGTTGTGACAATTGATGTGGTCCAGACTCTTTCAAACCCCCTGAAAGATGTCAAACGTGCAGAATGTGTTGATAAACAACCTGGCTCGATGCGGGCTAGTTGTTGGTAGTGTAAGCCACTTTTCTGTGTTTTTGTGGCAACAAGGAAAGGAAGTACGTATGATTCTCTTGTGCTCTTATTGTGAAAGAGGGAGTGAGCTCAAGTGGTAAGGAGTTGATTAACATGCGGGCCTGACTGTAAAGTGACGCCGGAGTTAATAAAAATACCTCCTTCGACAGTTTATGCCGTCGCCTTTGCCTCTGCATCAAGCCTTCTCCACCAAACGCCCGGTTACACTAGCATTACCAATTTTTGTTTTTATTTAATTCCAACAAATGTTAGAGAGCGGACCAGGCCAAGCTAAACCCCTCCCCCCCAGTGGTCTTTATCTTGTCTGCGATCTGAGCTGGAAACATTAGTGTAGCTAACATTTCGCCTCTCATCCGAAAGGCTTCATCAACTACAGAGTACAGAAGGATACTCAAGAACCATCTTTGAAAGGTGGACAACTCCTGTACAACTGAGAGCCTATGCAGACACTTATTAGGATTAAAATAAAAATGTGGGCCCCTGTAACCTAATGTGACTGTCTTTTCTGTGATTTCTCTCTAGGTTTTGCTGTCCGTGTCGCTACACCTCACCCGTGCCTTCCTCAGTTTCCTGTCGGAGGAAGAGGTGCAGACGATGGAGGAGCTGTGGCGGGCCGTTTCCTGGGTCAAGGACACAGGGCATTTCTCTGTGTTTTCAGAACTCTGCCACCTGCTGTTTCCTGATGGTACCACACTGGCCGCTCTGCTTTCAACATGAACATTTACAAACACACCAGCCCTTTCCAAGTGTAATTGCAGAAAACTACCAATAAGGAAGATCAAACAGTTGTCTTTTGGTGATTTATTATGAGCAGTAGAAAATGATAATTTGTGAATAGCAAGTGAATAAAACAATAAGAATATACAAGTGATACTGACAGACAATATGTGATCACATCAAAATCTAGTCAAGTCTGAGGTCTACTTCTCTTCTCTCGAGTATATAGTCCAGCCTTCCAGGCCACCGGTAGGAGATGGAACAACAATAGATTAGCAACATTCCTAAGGAAACAACAAAACACTAGAGGAGGCAGTTTTACGGTTGGGTTTGGTTTCTGAAGAGCTAAACCAGACCGGACAGGTCATGATCTCTTCACCAGTGTTTATCCAAAAGTTTCAGACTGGAGAATCACAGTCCAGATCGTCCACAGGTCAGTTGTTTAGTGTGGTAAAATTCACCAAAATTATTATATTCAAACATTCACAATTCACAATGATAATTATTCAATAAAATTATATTATATATGCAGATGATACATTTTCAATCACACAAGTTAATCTCCGAAGGCTTTCTACATTTCTGAATGCAAGTCAAATTTGATCCTGACTACAGCACGCGCAGGGCCGCTACTAGGAAAAGGGTTGGGAACCATGGTCTACTACAGTGCGGGCTTATAGTGAATCAGGGGTTACAGTAGGTGTGGACATTCGGACACAGCCATTGGTTGAATTTTTTTGTAATAACCCCTAAGCTTAGAACATCAAATGCAGTGACTAGTGGAGGCCCGGGTCACAGCTAGAGTATGTATGTATATGTATATATATATATATATATATATATATATATATATATATATATATATATATATATATATTAAACACATTATGACTCCAATATTACAGTACACTTTTTCATCTTTCTGAGATTGTCCAAATCTTGAACCTGACTGAATTCTCTTCCTTTCCAGGGAAAGTTGGTGTATTTTTAAGACAAAACTCGTCAGCGCCCTTGTCTGCCGCCGCTTTGAGTTTACAGTCGTTTGTCCATTACCTCCGACTGTACGAACGTTGGTGGAGTTTCCCTGTGTTGAACGAGAACGGGGTGACCCAAAACGGGACAGAGCAAACGGACACAGAGGAGCACCCGGACGAGACCGCACCTGATTTGGGTTTTGATGCAACCATATTGTTGTGCGAGTCAACAGCCGCTGTTCAGGCCACACAAAGAGCCATGAATGAGATACAGGACAAACTGAGCGTCATGGTGACGAAGCACAGAGCACAGGAGCAGGAGAGCGAGGAACAAAATGGAGACACAACGCACGAACAGGACACAGCAGCAAATGGGTGAGGTTATGAGATCTGTACAGCACCTTTCACTAGCTCCCAGTTAGTTCAATAGTAATGAAGACTTTACGATGCAGACTGTTCAGACAATGATTTCTTAGATCATTCAAAAGTTACATGGCTTATATTTTTTGGACTAAACTGAAGTATCTCTGAACGCTACGCATTACCAACAACAATTTCTTCCCCGTAATGCTTGTTTTTGGCATAGATGTTCTCAAGCAAATTTACAATGGTTATTTTGCTTGCCTTCTTACTTAAATACTACAGGAACGCAGAATATCTGTTTGTATTGCAACATTTTTTGATGCTATTTGTTCTTCATTGTAGAGAGGAGCCTGAGACGTTCCTGTCTTTGACCAAGAAAATGTCCCAGTATCAGAAAGAACTGTCCGAGCTGCCAGACTCCATCAAGGTACGCAGCAAATCTTATGTTAAAGACGTGGTTTATAATTTATTTTATTTTATTTTTTTATGTAGAGTTGCAATTGAATCAAATTCCAATTATTCCAGTCAGCAAAGCTTTTATTGCGTTATTTCAAAATACTGATTACTAGTTGCTTTGTTTTAAACAGGATCAAGCACTTAGTGTTTGAGAGGGTGTGCTGCCCTTTCAAGACTTTAGGGTGCACTCACACTTGTCCATCCGAACTGTGCTCAAGCACGGAAAGCCCCTTTAGCACGGTTCGTTTGTATAGTGCGAGTTTAATGTGTGATTTCTTGCATTTGTTTGGTAATGTGAGTAATCACAAATGTCAATGTCAGATGTTTAAAATGCACACTGTGAATCCAAATATCATTTAAACAATAGATTTGCAAAATAATGTACGTATTTTCTTTAAGAATCCCCTAACTCTTCTTTTTCTAGCTCACTGTTGCTTGTTCTTTCTGTCCTCAGTCCTTCCCTCGCCCAGATGTGCTTGAGTGCTGCCTGCTGTTGCTCCATTTTGGTCGTTCCTCTCCTGCGGTCTCCGATGCTGTAAAACGACAATCTAAAGACCTGCTTCAACAATTTGGGACGACTTCACGCCATCAAAAAGTCACCCAAAAATTTATCATAACTTAAGCCCCAAAACAAGAACTTTTGACTGGACAGCTATTTCCCTCACTTAAAAAGACTGCTTTTTATTTTAGTGCTGATCATTTGACTAATGTGATTTTCTTTATAAATCTTGAATAAATGTGTCTCTTAGAGGCTATTGGGTGTCTCCTTTTTGCAAACTGCACATAAGAGAGAAGTTGTACATGTATAACAGGTTTGTGTTGATGATTCAACAATTACAGACAATACAATCATAGACTGTACCAAAACTGTGTTTGAGAATCCGTATAAAGCAGCAGGCAAAATAAAAGGGAGTTTCTAGACACAAAACTTTGACTTTGTTTTGTGTCACAACTGATCCATCCGTGTCAAGTGACAGGAGTTACAAGTTGTATTTTCTATTTTTCTTTTTGTATTAATTTATACTTTTTGTCATTACACATCAGCGTTGTTGAATAGTTGTAGTAATATTATTTGTATTTTTATGTCGTCATACCGCCTTTGCTCTGCCCAATCCCGTCAGACCTTGGAAGCTAAGCAGGGAAGGGCCTGGTCAGTACTTGGATGGGAGACCGTTTAGTAACACCAGGATGCCTGGCGAATGTAGTGAGTGAGTGGTTGGTGGTGGTCGGAGGGGCCGATAGCGCAGACTGGTTGCCTCGCTTCAGTCAGTCTACCCCAGGGCAGCTGTGGCTACAATAGTAGCTTACCATCACTAAGTATGGAGTGAATGAATAGTTTTTTTGACCATATTAACATGGTCAAAAATATCATCTTGGCTGGCATTGCATTTTGTTCCTATTCATATACAAATGACTTTTGCAAAGACCACCAATTCATTTTCTCGTAGGAGAGGTGTGTCTCTCATGCGTCTGCACGTAGCCATAGCCAATCGTATCATGGTATCAGATGACGTATGACGTACCTGCTGTAAACTTTTGAGCTAAACTATTTAGAACACGTTCTAAAGCTTGATCGAAAGATGGCATCGCGTCTGCTGCTGTCATGTTGGATCCGTAAATATTTTTTTATTTTTTTTTATCCCTAAACAAACTACAAGCTTCCGTATGTCAAATAGCACGTCATCGTCTTACCGTCCCTCCTCGTTCTGTGATTGGTGCCCAAATCCATGGAAAAATGTCGGCCATGGTCCCCAGGCTGTTGTGAAGTTCGAAAAGATTTGAGCGCACACAGCAGTCTGGCGTTAGCCAGGCTATTGAGATTTAGGGGTACCAACTCGCACGTGAACTTCTGGGAAATGTCAAAAAATGTGCAATTTTTCTATTTTCCAAAAGGTTGACCCAGAAAGGTTAAATAAGGTCAACTTTTATACAGAAACATGTTCTATAGGGTAACTCAAGCAAAATTAGTTGGTCTGCACTTTGGATAACTTTCAAGATTCTTCATTTACAACAGCTTATAGACAAATGAATAGAGGGCAATAGGACATCTTCGTGTGGCCTGTGGCCCTTACTTGTGGGTTGGATTCACACCAACATTTTAGTGTTTCTAGGTTGGCTAATGCTTCACACCTGTATCAAGTTTGTTCAAAATCTGTTTTATAGGTTGTGTAATTCTGGTCCAAACAATGAATGGAGATCAAGGATAGACAAGTCAGATCCTGGCCAAAATTTTATGAGTGCTATGTTGAATGATACTTCACGTTTTCTTAATTTTTGTGCAGCAGAGATGGATGTCGGACACAAATATAGAGTTTAAATTACTTTATTGTTACACACAAGGGGCAATAGTGAGACACTTAAAAGAACAAACCCTAGTGGAAACTCCATCCATCCATCCAGTTTCTTCCGCTTTACCCGGGGTCGCGGAGGCAGCAGTCTGAGCAGAGATGCCCAGACTTCCCCAGACTACACCTCCTCCAGCTGTTCTGGGGGGACCCCGAGACAACACCAGGTCACAGAGACATAGTCCCTCCAGCGTGTTCTGGGTCTTCCACGAGGCCTCCTCCCAATAGGACAGGCCTGGAATACCTCTCGAGGGAGGCAACCTGGAGGCATCCAGAACAGATGCCCAAGCCACCTCAGCTGGCTCCTGTTGATGTGAAGGAGCAGCGACTCTACTCCAGGCTCCTCCTGGGTAACTGAGCTCCTCACCCCCAGCCACCCTGTGAAGGAAACTCATTTCGGCCGCCTGTATCCTCGATCTTGTCCTTTCGGCCAACTGACCAATGAGTTTCAAAGCCTCCTGGCCTCTTTCGATCTGACTCAATTTGTGGAGGTCCCCACCCACCAGCATGGCCACACACTAGACCTTGTCATTTCCTATGGTCTCCCACTATCAATCTCAGAAATATATGAAACTTGTATTTCCGATCATTTCCCAGTAATATTTAATTTCACAGCACCTCCCCCTGCAGCCAAGGCAGTTGCCCCAGCCTGCAGCCGCCATGCCATCACTTCAACTACAACTGGAGAGTTTGTTGAGGCATTCATGAACTCCAGTTTAAATACTCATGATGAACTGCCTTCTCCTCTGTTTCTGGAGGGGTTCATCTCCTCATTCTATTCCATCTGCTCTGGCATTTTAGATACCATTGCCCCTGTCAAGCAAAGGTCCATCAAACCCAAACCAGACCCCTGGTTAATTGACACCACTCGTGTCCTGAGGAGGCGCTGTAGGCAGGCAGAACGCAGGTGGAAAAAGGATAAGCTGCATGTCTTGGGATCCTTAGAGCCAGCTTTTCAGACTATCAAAATGTCAAAGAGGCAAAATGTAAATATCTGTCAAATGTCATCTCTACTAGCTGCAATCGTCCCTGTGTGTTGTTCAGTACAAAACAATCAGTTACTAATCCTACGGACAGTGTTTTTAAAAATGTAACCAATTCAACCTGTGAAGACTCAATTTCTTTGTTGATAAAGTGGCTGCAGTAAGACCTATGCTCCATCCGAAACCGTGAAATTGGTAAGAGGTCTTACGCCAAACCGGATGTGCGTCAGCGTCCGCCATGATAAGATGCGTCCGAATTGGGCTTTCAGTTAGGAAGGAGTTAGGGAAAGTGGCCTGTATGCTAACTATCATAGCCACTTTAGCATAGGGACCTCTGATGCTAACTTACTGGCGATTAGGAGCTATGTGCCATCCCATAAGCCACTGCGCCAATCTCCCCACCCCCCTCGCCCCCACCCTCGAGTGATTCATGCGCAACCACTGTTGATTGACAGGTGCACATTTAATAATAAAAATAATTAAAAAAAAAAAAGATTCTGCACAAGCCAAACTTTATAAAAGTGACAAAATACATGTTAGAGTCACCACAGCTCAGTCACATGGTTTTAAAGAGCCTCCTCAGTAAATGGCCTAAATGAAGCAGTTTGTGCTTTTGCTTCTTTAGGTAGAAACTCAAGCCACATGGCTAATTTGCATACTGTAGCTTTATGAAACCGCTGTTGAGATAAAATAAAGGGAAATGTGAAGGATCATTTGGATGATTCTCTTTTTTCACCTTAAATGTCTTTATTTGCACACTATTTTGTTGTTGGACAATATACAGTAGGGGGCGGTATGCGCTTTTGTTTGGCTTGCACTCAAGAAAAACAGCTGTTGGTGATGTCACTTCCCCTTCCCCTGGGTAAGGACGGTCGAATTGGGCAAATGCTGCTGAAGCTCTAGTTCACTAACTGCATAGGGATCTAACAGTTGACCCCATGAAAGGTTAAGGATTAGTTGCTAGTGTTAGTACTTAGAGGCTACAATTTAATGGTTTCGGATGCAGCCAAAGTATAAGCAGTGCTGTGTCTAGTGTAGCCAACATGCTTCCTCCGGATGTCCATACTGTAAGTCTGCTGTCCTTAATGTGTTTGAGCCAGTGTCACTCTCTCAGCTTTCTGAGGTTGTCTAAAAGTTGAGACCCACCAGCTGTCCTCTCGACATTATTCCATCCAAAATGCTTAAACAGGTTTTCCACACAGTAGGGCCAGTTCTACTTCCATTCTTCAACAGCTGCCTAAGGTCCAGGTTTGTTCCAACTGTTTATAAGCAGGCTGTGGTCGGGCCACTGATTAAAAAAAACAACCTTGACCCAGCAGTTTTGTCCAATTTTAGACCTGTGTCCCATCTGTCTTTTCTCTCTAAGATCCTGGAGAAACTTGTATTCAGTCAGTTACATTCATTTCTAGACCAGAATAACATGTTTGAAAAATTCCAGTCGGGCTTCAGAACACGCCACAGCACTGAGTCTGCAATACTAAAAGTGCAAAATGACATCCTGTTGTCTCTGGACTCTAAAAAACCAGTGTTGTTGGTGATGCTAGTTCTCACTGCAGCATTCGATACAGTGGACCACTCCATCCTCCTGACCTGCCTGGCCCAGCAGGTGGGCCTTCAGGGACCCGTGCTGCAGTGGTTCATGTCCTACCTAATGAACACGTCTTTTTCCGTGGACATCAATGACTTTTCCTCCCTACAGCCTCTCTGTCCTCTGGTGTACCACAGGGTTCCATTTTAGGTGTGGTTTTATTTTCACTTTACATGTTGCCCCTGGGTTCAATCATCTCTCGCCATAACGTGTCCTTTCACATGTATGCAGGTGATCTACAAATCTACCTCCCGGTTTCGCCAAACTTCCCAGACACACCTCAGTCCATCCACAGGTGTCTGGATGACATTAAGCTCTGGCTCTCACAGAACTTTCTGTGTTTAAATGAGGGCAAATCTGAACTCATTCTTTTTGGCGCTCAAAATCCACTCAGCTCAACTGTTCCTGGTCTTCAGTCTCTCATCTCCCACACTGTCATCAAAAACCTAGGTGTTAATCTGGATGCAAACCTGGACTTTCGCAAGCAAATTAACTCTGTAGTTAAGGGAAGTATTTTCCAGCTTCGCCTTCTGGTAAAAGTGAAGCCTTTCCTCAGCCGCTCTGACCTGGAAAAAACTATTCACGCATTCATCAGCTCACGATTGGATTACTGCAATGCACTGTATATTGGATTCAGTCAAACCTTCATTCACAGATTACAGCTTGTGCAAAATTCTGCTGCCCGGCTCCTCACCAACTCTCGCAAACATGACCATATCACGCCTGTCCTTTACTCCCTGCATTGGCTCCCGGTCCTTTTCAGAATCCAGTACGAACTTTTGGTTTTTGTTTTCAGTTCCATCCACGGCCTTGCATCTGTGTATTTATGTGAGACTCTGACCCCTCACCAGCCCAGCAGAACCCTACGTTCTGCGCAACACCACCTGCTGGAGGTGACCAGGTCACATTGCCTAAAGTGGGGTGATCGGGCTTTTGCTGTGGCAGGTCAGAAACTCTGGAACTCGTTGCCGCTTGAGTTGCGTGCCGTTTCAGACCTGCCCCTGTTCAAAACAAAACTAAAGACTCACCTGTTTAAAAAATGCATTTGACATATAGTTCTGTGGCAACTGTTGTGGATGTGATAATGGTCTGTTTTTAATTAAATTGTACTCCTTTTTAAATTGTATTTTTTATTGTGTGCAGCGCTTTGGTCAACTTTGGTTGTTGTAAGGCGCTTTAGAAATAAAACTTGATTGATTGATTGATTCGGCCATTACCAAGATCTCATGACCATAGGTGAGGGTAGGAACATAGATTGATTGGTAAATCGAGAGCTTTATTGATTTCACGCTCCATCCGTCCCTCACTCGTGAACACAACCCTGAGATACATGGCCTCCTTCACTTGAGGCAAGGACTTTCCACCGACCTGGAGAGGGGAAGCCACCTTTTTCCGGTGGAGAACCATGGCCTCGGATTTGGAGGTGCTGATCCTCATCCTGGCTGCTTCACACTTGGCTGCAAACCACCCTAGAGCAGCTAAAGGTCCTTACTTGATGAAGTCCACAGAACAACATCATCTGCAAACAGCAAAGCTGAGATCCTGAGGTTCCCAAACCGGACACCCTCTGCCCCTGGCTGGGCCTCGAAATTCTGTCCATAAAGGTAATTCACCTTTAGCGGAATCTGATACAACCTAATGTTAAGAACTGACAAAAGATAAATGCTCAGTCTGTGCTCCACTGAGCCACATCACCAGGGAGAGAGAGGGAATGGAAATGAAACCTTGAACCTATGGCGCATCCCACCTGAAATGTCTCCACACCCACCTCCCAAGAGTAAGGGTTACTCTTGGGAGGTGGGTGTGGAGACATTTCTACTCCTACTCAGGGATTTGCTTGCGTTTGCAGCAGCGAAGGCTTGGCTGTTGGTTGCGATCATGTTCAGCAGCACATTCTGCAGATGCTGCTCGTTCCTGGCCACTTGGACAAAGTCAGATGTGAGCTTGACGCCATGCTCGGTAAGTCATTGACCACGTTCATCGCACTTACATTGACCTCACTTTTTTATCGCAGCATTGGTAACCCATTCCTTCACATCGAGAGACAGAAATACTGGATCAATGTAGAGCTGGTGCATCCCAAACCAGCAGTCTGGTGGTTGGTAAGAGGTTGGGGAACTTTGGCTTTCCAAAGCCAGTGCCAAAGCGCTGCTGGGGGGCTTGCATGGGGAGATCCGCTGGATTGTGCTCCAAAATTGCACTGGCAAGTGCACACTTGTCATCAATGGGCATCTTGCTGCTGAAGAGAGTGAGGGTAACATCTCTCCTGTCAGGTACCAGTGATGCCTCTCCAGTCCCTTCTAGTGAAATGGCCGCACCTGCTCTGGGATGACCATGGCTGCCTCGAACTGTGACAACGCTCCATTTGCACCAGGTTGCTTGGCAAGCATGGATCGCAAGATCTGACGACCACTTGGCAGCTTGGCTCCGGTGATGATGCCAGCCTCACTGGTGATGCTGGGGCCCAGAACAAAGACCAGACTGCGACTGCTAGTCTGGCTGAGACCAGTTGGTGAGGGCAGCATCTTAGCTGGGGGTGTTCTGTGTTGTAGAGTGCCTGAGAATGAAAAGGATACAAGGACAATATATGGTTGTCCTTGTATATAGTAAGTAAGTGCTTTATTTGTCATTGTACAACCATACAACGAAATTGTGTTCAGGTGTTAGTCCTGAGCAGCTGCGACTGATTCTCGCTGCCATTGTAGGCCAACCTGACCCACATGTTTTTGGAGGTAGAGGAAACCGTAGCACCCGGAGGAAACCTGGCTGTCTGTCCCTGTTTCAGAGCATGGTGTCCTGCACTGGTCATCTCCACCTCCTCCTTCCTCTTCCTTCTGCAGCACCCTCCGCCCCACAACACTCTTTCACCATCTTCTGAGAAAAACGTAGCAGTTAATCTGTTTTATTCTCTACTGAACAATAGCCGGAACAATAGAAGGGACAGAAGGCATGTGTGGCTTAGCTTTGATATCTCCTCCCTACCTAAGATAGGGTTTACAATCATATCTTAACATACCTAAAATCACTCAATTATGATGTATTATGCATGCATAAGACACAAATCTAAGCTCTACATTGTCAAGTTCATTATTGCAATGAGAATTTACAGTAACATCGTTACCAGAGTAACTAGCTGCATTCACAAATAACTAAATGTGTATTGAACAGCTACAATGCTACAGTACACTCAATAAAGATGAGACATCAATATTCTGAATATGATATTGCCTACTCTAAAATACTGTTGGTCTAAATATGACTACATTTCACTCAAAGTATTTCAATATACAAAGAAACAACTGCAGATATGGTAATTATATGAAATAAGAGTATACATACTCAACAAAAAAATATAAATATCCCCTCAGTTATCTTGAGGTCCATCCATCCATCCATCCATTTTCTTCCGCTTTATCCAGGGCCGGGTCGCGGGGGGCAGCAGTCTCAGCAGTCTCAGCAGAGATGCCCAGACTTCCTGATCCACGCACACCACCTCCAGCTGTTCTGGGGGGACCCCGAGGCGACACCAGGCCAGCTCGGAGACATAGTCCCACCAGCGTGTCCTGGGCTTTCCACGAGGCCTCCTTCCAATAGGACATGCCTGGAGCACCTTCCGAGGGAGGTGCTCCAGGCATCTTGAGGTGCAGTCTTTTTTTTTTTTTACCTCAGAGCTCTATGGTGACCGGTTAGCACCGTTTCCCCTTTATCCACAGAAACACATGTGAGTTGGCACCCCTAAACCTTCATGTAATGGAAACATATTTTGCATGTGTTGTTAAAACATAATGGAACACTTTTGGCACCCAGCCATATCAAAATTCAAACATTTTATTTTTTGATGCACCCTAATGAATAGTGCAATGTAAAGCGTCTTTGAGTGTCCAGAAAAGCACTATATAAAACTGATGCATTATTATTATTATTATTATTATTATAATAATATATTCAGGTATAGTAAAAATAACAAGTAATGTTTATATTGATTGAGATGCATTCACCCACGTGAAAAGACTAGTGTCTGTATTAGTGTCAGTATCGACTAAAATGACTCCAAAAGTAATCTATATTATTTTCAGGCTTGCAACCACAGGGGTACAACAAAAGGATACATTGCAACTGGAAATTATAAAAATTGCACCCAGTTATAGTTGTCCAATAATGTACTTTAATGACAAGGATCTCTATTTACATCCTCTTGAACAACTAATGCATTCTTAATCCAATTTGTTCTACTGGTAAATATCTTCTTAATTCAAAAGACATTGGCATCAATCATCACTAATGGAGAAGTGGGGAATTTCTGGGAAATGGGAGGCTTTTTTCACAGTAATCATATTTTCAAAGTTGCATATCATACTGAGCTTCCCTTGTACACTACACAGTGCCAGCAAAGGTTACTAGATAGAGGCGGGGTACTTTCACTTTCGTTTTGAGTCACTCACTCACACTATGAGAGCCAGTGAAGGAGACTGGATCAGCTGAGTCCAGGAGACGCCAAGATGAGTTCGTGCAGTCTGTTCTTGGAGAAAAGACACCCTTTACTTCCTCCTCCCGACGCAGAGGAAACTGTAAGTTTGCTGCTTGTTATGCAAGCTGTATGATGTGCATTCATTTGCTAATTATGGTGATTTGATAACTGATGTCATCTCTGATTTCGACAAGCTGAAGCTAATACATTTATTTAATAGTGGCGTGCATTTTGGTGTTATGGGGGTAACGCACGTATTTAGGAAAATACTTAATTGGAAACTACCCACGTGATGGATTTATGTGATGTCATAATTGTTTTAGGGTGGGGATTCTCAAACTTTGAATCAAAAGGTAAAATAAAATTCACAGTTTATTTTGGCACTTTGGGTACTAAATGTATATAAGCTCACATCAAATGTATTTTTCGTTTTCTGTCGCTTTTAGGTCCAGATAACAATGACGTCGCAATTTCTTTCTCTCGTGCTCTCCCTCGTTCTCTCTCGCTCCCCCTCGCTCCCTCTCTCTCTCTCCCTCCCTCTCTCTCTCTCCCTCCCTCTCTCTCTTTCTCTCCCCGTCGCTCTTTCTCTCTCTCTCGCTCTCCCCTTCTTTCTCCCTCTCAATAAAGAGAGGAACTTGCACAATTACAATACGCTACAATATCATCACAAAATACAACTGTATGTGTTGACCAAAGAATGGAAAGTTGTATGTAGTATTCTTAATCCTTTACTGGAAAAAAAAATAATAATAATTAGGTCATTAGTGTGAAGTTATGTTTCTGTTATGTGGGATTCTACTCATTCTGGAATGCATCATATTACACACATTACACTTTTGTTTTTTTTTACAGACATTCAGAAGGAGCACAGCAGATCGTATCTTTGGACAGATTTATCGATGGATTTTCAACGCTCAGCTGTGCGCCTTGGACCTGAGGAAACTTGTCAAGGAGCTGGCGACTGGTGCCACGGGACAAACAATAGAGCTAGCTCTTTTGATTCCTTCTGGCCCATGGGGTGCACTAGAAAAAGATGAGAAGAAAGTTCAAAAATGCAATAAAATTAGAGATAAAATACAGGAACTAAACTTACAAATGAGACAAGAAAGTCAGTATTATTTATCGGTCCACATCTTCATGGGTTTTGCACAAGAAGATGTGGACCGATATATAATACTTGAACTTATGAAATCGTTAGTCAGATCAGAGGGATTAACCGACCCGACCAGTACTGGCGGCGTTGAAAAAGTCAGAGATGTTTATCTGAAAAGTATAGAAGCCCCGGATAAAGCGGAAGAAAATGTATGGATGGATGTCATCAGAGACGCCATGGCTAATCTTCTATGTGTACTGCAATTCTTCGACATACATGTTTGTGCAGCTACCACACAGATTGCAACCAAAGATGTAAGACCTTTCATTTAATTCGATTATATTTGAGGTTCTTTGTTTACATTAAACATTTTTTGTTTGTTTTTTGTTTCTTTGTTTGTTTCCAGGTGAATACTATAATGATTCCAATGGGATCCTCGCTTCCTGTAGCAATCGACGACTGCCAGAAAGCCTTAAAGAGAAATGATAAACCCACAATTGCCAAGAACCTTGAAGAAATTTCTATCTTTCTGTTAGAGATGACAAAGGAACTTTTGGAAAAGGTGTATGATGCTGAGTATGTTATATTTCTATTTATTTTATGACTTTTTAGCATGGTGACTGAGTGGCAAGCTATTGTGTCACAGCAGAAAGGTTCTGGGTTTTATTCCCGGACCCTCTGCAGTACTTGTTAAGTTTCTAGTGCTACATGCGCAGGAGTGTACTTTTTAGGTTGCTAAGTACTGTAGGTGCCTTGCTCATTAAAAAAATATACTAATGACATCATTTACCACTACCCTATTTAATTAAATCTACATATGCTGCCCATAAATTATGACTCTGCTGGCAAACTACAGAAATGAGTAAATATCAGATAATACGCTATTTCTGCGTTGCGTTAACGTCAGTGTTAATTTTGACAACATATTTTAATTTAGTTTTAGTCTTAGTCTTTTGATGAAAATGTAATTAAATTTTAGTCGAGATTTAGTCAAAAAAATATCTTAATTTTAGTCTAGTTTTAGTTGACTAAAATTGCAAGTAAATTTAGTCGACTAAATTTAAGACAAATTTAGTCGACTTTGCATTTAATATATTCATTATAATCATATTTAATCAGCTCCTCTGCTTCATGGAGCTGCTCCGACATGAACAAAGCTCAGAGCTGTTCCTTTGGCAGTGAATGTACATGATATGAGGCTCTTTCAGACTGTCAGTCGAAGTTTGGATGATTTTAGTCTCTCCTTTTCATTTTTATTTAGTCTTATTTTAGTCGACTATAATATCTGGACATTTTAGTCATAGTTTTAGTCCCATGAAAAACTTTTAATTTAGTTTTAGTCCATTTTTAGTCATCAAAAATATCACTTTGACTAAAATTAAGGATGGCCTTACTCAACGTCCGCTCTGTCAGCAAAAAGAGCATCAGTCAAGGCAATTTGATGAAACTCATTTTGGAACACCAATTGGCTTTATTTCTCATCACAGAAACGTGGCTGAAGCCGGGTCCTGAGGCAGACGAGGTCCTTCACAAACTCCTTCCGCGAAATTACAACTTCATCCACGAACCTCGAGGGGGTGGACAACGCGGTGGTGGCGTGGCCATAGTCTACTCGGACCGGATTGACTGCCAAAGAGTGGACTTGCGTGACATCAATACCTTTGAATATGTAGCTGGATCGGTGCAGCATGAAACCTGGGATAGGCCTATCCTCATCATAACCATTTACCATCGGAAAGCGACAAGGAAGGACATTTTTTTTGAATTTATGAACGAGTTACGTTCCCTTTTGGAGGATCCAAAAAACAAAAAATACAGCAGCATCATTGTGGCAGGGGATTTCAACATTTGGATTGATGTTGAAAGGAACAGACAAGGCCAAGAGTTCAATGATCTTTTGAGACAAACAAATCTTGAGCAGTTTGTGCCAGAGCCCACGCATAAGAGAGGGCGCATTTTAGATTTAGTTGTGGGCAGTGAAGTGAATATTGACAACGTGCATGTTTACGATGACAGCATATCAGATCACTTCACAGTCTATTTTAAAGCCACGCCCAAGAAAAAGATGATGATGAGGAGGAAGATCTCTAAGCATTGATAGTTAAGGCAGGATCAATTTAAAACGTTTTACTGATATAAATAGGAAGGTAGCCTTTTTATTTTTATTTTGCCAATATCGGACCACTCATGGACCGAGAGGCCGTAGTTCATCCACCAAAAGACATAAGCTGTCACTGCCCTCTTCCAAAACATTATGGCGGCGCGGCGACTGCCATAATGTCTGTTTTAAATAATTTGGAAAACATAAAATCCCGAAAACCGGACCAAGCGTTGGAAGCGTTCCTCAAGAAAAAGGACCTTTCTGTAAAGGCTTCCTGCCGCCTGTTCCTGCGTCATATCCAGCGTTACTCTAATTGGTTGATCCAGTCTGTCAATCACGCCCACCGGGAACACGCTGAGATCACGCACGCTCCGAGACTACACATATCTTTGAAAAAGCATGTCGTTTTTGTCAAACCACGCAACTGTGTTAATACTCTGAAAATGTTTAACTATTGCAGCGGCCGATTGAGAGCTTACACAAACTTTAGGTTAACGGTCTGGAAGTTTGTTAACGCTTAACTGAGTAAAAGAAATGTTCAAGTGGTGAGAACAGAATGTATTTTACTAAGCTTTGAAGACTACTCTTGGCCTCTTGGAATGTATTTGTGGCTTCTCAATATTATAAATGTTCCCTTTATTTCCCTTTATTATTGTTCCTTGTGAAATTACCATATGATGCACATGAACTGTAACAATATTTATTTAGATTTTAAGACTTGTACATATGCTTGAAACTGGCAAGAAGACTACGATTTTGCCATAAAAAATAATGATGTATAATGCATGTGCCAAAAATACAAAATAACAATCATAGCAGTTGACCTAGTGTGCTGATTAAGCTATTAAATTAAAAGTAACAATGTATAAATATTTTAACATGGCCTAATGTAACAGAATAAACCATTGTCTTGTTTTTGTTTGGTTTAATTTTTACTGAATTCAGTTTACTTCTTATACTGAATGGTATAAGAAGTGCTAGTGTCATTATACTAATACTACAGTGAAATTGCATACACAAGCCACCATGGGCTCTGAAATAATGTGTTAGTCACTTGATCAGTCAACAAAAACGTAGTATGTGTTTATTTTATTTTATTTTATAAGAAAACATGATACATTTTTCGAATCAAGGAAAAAGCTTTCACACCCCAAGCAATGAGACAAACAAACATGAGAGTTTGGTGAATGTTGATCCCCCATATAGATTTTAGTTAATGAGTTGTAAATAAACTACAAAACATAATTTTAATTAGGACTTTTAAACTGACCTTGGCTTTTCCCTGATCATGTTTCACTATCAAAGAGGTTACAGCTAAGGATGAGCACCTGGACTTGTGATTTGTGTGACTTCTCGAGGTTTACGAAGATGGAGTAATACATTTAACACTGGGTGAAAATTCTGCTCAGAGCACAATAAAATATAGGCTGTAGGCAATACACGAAAAGAACCTACAGACTAGCCTTTCAAGTAGCTTTCTACCTCTGTTATTTAGAAGGTGGCGCAGATGGTAGAGTGGGTCGCCTCATGATCGGAAGGTCAGCGGTTCGAATCCCACCTCCTGAAGATGCACACTGTCGTTGTGTCCTTGGGCAAGACACTTCACCCAGCTTGCCTCCAGTGTCTGCGTACACTGGTGTATGAATGAGAGTGTGAATGGGTGAGTGGATCCTTGCTGTAAAGCGCTTTGAGTGCCTAACGTAGGTGGAAAAGCGCTATACAAGTTGAGACCATTTACCATTTACCAAGGTTAGATAGTTTAGATTGGACAGCAGGTGTAATAATTGATAAACCTGCATATTTCCCCTAAGATCCAGGCCTAAATGCAATTTGTTCTGGTATGCCTTCATTTCAAAATTGTCTTATTTAGGCACAAAAGGCCTGTTTTTAAGCCATAATCTGGAGGTAGGCTACTACACAAATGTGATCCCTGACGACCTGCTTTGCATATAGCAGTGAAGAATCCATGGAAACGTATCATAAGAAAAGAAGAAATCATGTGGAGAAAAACTTGGGACAGGTGCCTTGGTGGTGGTGAGTGAATCTCAGGGAAGCTTCAACCCCGCAGAAGTTGTGTTTACTACCACCACAAACTCTCTACATTCCAACAAAACTATGGAGTCAAAGCAGACATGTAGTGTGTTTATTTACTCTTGGACATCTCCTCCACAGGTGTACATTAAAACGATTGCCGATGTATTGAAGTTGAGGCCAAAGTTAAGCAAAAAGCACAAAAAAGTCGGAGCAAACTGATTACTTTGATAGGGTATGCGCACGAGTTGTTGTATTGTAAATAAATACCCGCGCTTCTGCGTGTATGTAGATATAGACATCGATAAGATTAGATCATTTACTAAACGATGATACGAAATAATTGCCCTAAAATATCTATTTTGATTGCATTTTGAAGTTATAAGTATGAAGAGAAAGCACAAAGCGGAGACACAGCCGCTCGCAGACAGGGTTGAGTCTCTACGGCTCTCATGTGCGTCATAAAGTGGCTCCGCGTGCGCTTCTGCTCCAGACTCGGATCAAACCGACACGAACCATGGCAGAGACCGCACCAGCAGCAGCTCCCGCTCCGGCCAAAGCGCCCAAGGCCCCCAAGAAGAAAGCCGCCGCCGGCAAGAAGAAGGATGCCGGCCCCGGCCTGAAGAAGCTGATCAAGGAAGTGATCGCAGAGTCCAAGGAACGCAAAGGCACGTCCGGAGCCGCTGTGAAGAAAGCACTGTCCGGGAAGGGCGTGGATGTCAGCAAGTCTAACAAGCGCATCAACGCCGCTCTGTCGAGTATGGTGGCTTCAGGAGTTTTGAGCCAACCCAAAGGCACAGGCGCCGCCGGCTCCTTCAAACTGGCCAAAGCTGAGGCTAAACCCAAGGCAGCGAAGAAGACCCCTGTTAAAGCCAAGAAGTCAGCGGTCAAGAAAGCAACCACCCCCAAGAAGAAGCCGGTCGCTAAGAAGCCCGCAGTTAAGAAGTCCCCAGCAAAGAAAGTGGCGAAGAAGACGACGCCAAAGAAGGCAAAGGCAAAGAAAGCTGTTAAGAAACCCGCCGCCAAAAGTCCAAAGAAAGTGGCCCCCAAGAAGGCAGCGAAGAAGGCACCCGCTAAGAAGGCACCCGCCAAAAAGGCCGCCGCCAAGAAGGCTGCTCCCAAGAAATCCAAGAAGTAGAGTCGTAACTTTACTACAACACAAAGGCTCTTTTAAGAGCCACCACTTTTACTAAAGGGCCAACATTCTTTTGATTGCAGTTTAATTTAAATAAATATTTAGAAAAGACGAGATCTTTTACCGGGCAGTTGCTCAAAGTAATAATAATGACCAAAAATACAACCGTTTCTGCACATATAACTCTTTCTCAGCGCCCCCAGGTTTGTAACCACTACTTTTGTTAGAAATGCTGTAAATCTACAACAGGTTTTATTAAGGAGTTAAGTTACATTTTATGTTTAGAGATGGTTCTATGTGTGTAGTCAGTCGAATGGTAGGGAAAGCTTTTCAATCATTTCACAGCCTGTTGACCTTATCCTGGTTTTAGATTTAGTCCACATTGTTATCATTGACTTTCGTGTTGATCTAATTATTTTTCTGATGATGTGCTATTATTGAAACTATACTTATGATATTTGCGCGAGACTACCAAAGTAGCAGCCGACACAAATTACAAATACTGTACACAAAAAGATGGCAAGTATAATAATGCATTTGTAAGTGACTTAATCGACGACTTAAAGAACAGTAGAGTATTTATTGTAAATCTTAAAGTGAGCATAATGCTGATGAGGGCTTTTGATGGATCTGTGCTCAATGAGAAAGAATAAGCGGGAAGGAGGCGTGAACGTTTGCTGTTTGAATACAGAGCGCGCGCACAGCGGAGCCAATCAGCTTGCCCTGGCGTCCTTAAAAAGCCGCTGCCTCAGACTGTAGCTCATATCGTCTCAGGTTTTCACACTGAACACCCGAAGCAAAAGAAATGGCCAGAACGAAGCAGACAGCGCGTAAATCCACAGGAGGAAAGGCTCCCAGAAAGCAGCTCGCCACCAAGGCTGCCCGTAAGAGCGCCCCGGCCACCGGAGGCGTGAAGAAGCCTCACCGTTACAGGCCCGGAACCGTGGCCCTGAGGGAGATCCGCCGTTACCAGAAATCCACCGAGCTGCTGATCCGCAAGCTGCCCTTCCAGCGTCTGGTCAGGGAGATCGCCCAGGACTTCAAGACTGACCTGCGCTTCCAGAGCTCCGCCGTCATGGCTCTGCAGGAGTCCAGCGAGGCTTACCTGGTGGGTTTGTTCGAGGACACCAACCTGTGCGCCATCCACGCAAAGCGAGTCACCATCATGCCCAAGGACATCCAGCTGGCCCGCCGCATCCGCGGAGAGAGGGCTTAAACGGACCCTTTTTGATACAAACAACGGCTCTTTTAAGAGCCACCTACTTGTAAAAAGAGCTTTCTACTTGAAGGTGTTTTTATTCGTAGATGCATATTAACTGACTATTTCAAGTTATCCTAATATACTCAAGTATTAATCGTCGACTCTATCAAGGCACTATGGCAGGGTGCTAAGAATTCTTGGGAGTAGTCCTCACACTCACTTTACACAATGTATTTAAACATTTTCACCACTTGAACTTAGCCCCTCATTATGCTCAAATTCATTCTTTTTGTCAGATCTAAGGTCCCCCTGCTCGTTGTAAAGCTCCAAAACGGGAAATAATGGCGTCAACCGCTTCCTTTACATCTGTGCTGGTTCGGTTTTTAAACTACAAACCATGCTCGTCCTCATCTGAAGCGCGCGCACACATGCCAGGAGTGCACGACAACACACACTGCATGCTAATAAAACATTAACGTGAACCTGGCCCCCCATCATACTCAAAATTGTATAAAAAATGTCAATCGTTTGTGCTACGTGTGTGCTGTTTTGTGCTGTAAAAAGTTTTGTTTGTGCTGTTATCGTTTTTGAGATATTAATGATTGTTTTTTGCATGCAGTGTGTGTTGTTGTGCACTCCCGACACGTGTGCGCGCTTCAGATGAGGACGAGCATGGACGCCTGAAGGCTCTAAAGTTTGTAATAGTTTAAAAACCGAACCAGCACAAACGGAAATCTTTACAGCACAAAACAGCACAGATGTAGAGGAAGCGGTTGACACCATTTTAACCCGTTTTGAAGCTTTATAACGAGCAGGGTGACCTTAGATCTGACCAATAAAACAATCATTAATATCTCAAAAACGATAACAGCACAAACAAACATTTTACAGCACAAAACAGCACAAACGTAGCACAAACGACTGACATATTTTTTATAAAATTTTGAGTATGATGGGGGGCCAGGTTCACGTTAATAAAAAAAACATCTCAAAAACGATAAAAGCACGATTGACATATTTTTATTGAAATCCCTGTGTACAGAGCGCCCTCAAAGCTGGTTATCTGACACCATATTGATGCAAACGTAATTGCTTGAGCTAATGAAAATTACAGTAAAGTTGACACTTCCTCGGCCTTCTGTGTCTGTTACCATTCAGGAATTATTGTTTTGTTCGCCACTAGATGGCGCCACTCCCTTATTTGCTACGGTTGTGTGAAGAGGCTGGTTTATCAAGCGGAGAAACAATGCTGTTTTGGCAAAGTTCAGTCTGTCATTTCACAATACATGTGATTTGTTTGGCGCCTTTCTAAGCAGGCAAGGTCGCCTTACATTGAGGAAACAAATTAAAAGTACAATGCACAAACATAGCAATGAAACAAACAAGACAATGTAAAGTTCAGGCAAACATAATGTCCAAGTTTGCCATTTATCGAACGCATCTTAGATATTGTGAGTTATCTGGCTGAAGTTATTCAAATTTTACATTAAACGGGTCTTTGAAATGACTCGGCTACCAGTAAAGAGCCGTAAATCCCATCACTATTGTACACCTCCTGCTTTTCAAACAAAGCCCTCCCTTACAGTAGATTTGGCTGTAGGGAGAACATTTCTGTCACATAACAAACTAGTTTACAACGGAGAAAATACAAATTATAGTGTCAGATTATTGATTCGATAGTGTATTCATTTACCACAGTCTGCTTTTGAAAGTGACTGTATAAAACGCTTCACATTAATAAAACGATAAGGAACACGTTACACAGAAAGATATACAAATTCTGTAGAGATGTTTATGTTAAATGTCATATTCCTGGAGGAGGTGATATGAGCTGTGAAACAACGTCTCCATAGTCTGATTTCTTATTGGTGGATTGACTCTACGCTTGACCAATCACAGAGTAGTAAGGGCTATATAAAGCCACCCGAGCGGCGCTTGAGCATATTCTGATTCTCCTCTGACTCGACTGACAGCAACAAAGGTAGTCATGTCTGGACGCGGTAAGGGTGCCGGTAAAGCCAGAGCAAAGGCCAAGAGCCGCTCCTCCAGGGCCGGACTGCAGTTCCCCGTGGGCCGTGTGCACAGGCTGCTGAGGAAAGGAAACTACGCTGAGCGCGTCGGTGCCGGAGCTCCCGTGTATCTGGCTGCAGTGCTCGAGTATCTGACCGCTGAGATTCTGGAGTTGGCTGGAAACGCCGCTCGTGACAACAAGAAAACCAGGATCATCCCCCGCCACCTGCAGCTGGCCGTCCGTAACGACGAGGAGCTCAACAAACTGCTCGGTGGAGTGACCATTGCTCAGGGAGGTGTGCTGCCCAACATCCAGGCTGTGCTTCTGCCCAAGAAGACCGAGAAGGCCAAGTAAAGACCTGTGCTGGACAACAATAAAACGGCTCTTTTAAGAGCCACCCACTTTATTTAAAAGAACAATTGCCTACCGTCTGTCAAAATATGACTTATTGAAAGGAAAAAAAATTATATATATATATACTCAAAGGATTATTAGGAACACCATACTAATACTGTGTTTGACCCCCTTTCGCCTTCAGAACTGCCTTAATTCTACGTGGCATTGATTCAACAAGGTGCTGAAAGCATTCTTTAGAAATGTTGGCCCATATTGATAGGATAGCATCTTGCAGTTGATGGAGATTTGTGGGATGCACATCCAGGGCACGAAGCTCCCGTTCCACCACATCCCAAAGATGCTCTATTGGGTTGAGATCTGGTGACTGTGGGGCCATTGTAGTACAGTGAACTCATTGTCATGTTCAAGAAACCAATTTGAAATGATTGGAGCTTTGTGACATGGTGCATTATCCTGCTGGAAGTAGCCATCAGAGGATGGGTACATGGTGGTCATAAAGGGATGGACATGGTCAGAAACAATGCTCAGGTAGTCCGTGGCATTTAAACGATGCCCAGTTGGCACTAAGGGGCCTAAAGTGTGCCAAGAAAACATCCCCCACACCATTACACCACCACCACCAGCCTGCACAGTGGTAACAAGGCATGATGGATCCATGTTCTCATTCTGTTTACGCCAAATTCTGACTCTACCATCTGAATGTCTCAACAGAAATCGAGACTCATCAGACCAGGCAACATTTTTCCAGTCTTCAACTGTCCAATTTTGGTGAGCTCGTGCAAATTGTAGCCTCTTTTTCCTATTTGTAAATGGTAAATGGACTCAACTTATATAGCGCTTTTCTACCTTTATCAGGCCCAAAGCGCTTTACAGTAAGGAACCAGTCACCCATTCACACTCTCATTCATACACCAATGTACGCAGGCACTGGAGGCAAGGAAAGTGAAGTGTCTTGCCCAAGTACACAACGACAGTGTGCATTTGCGGAAGCTGGGATTCGAACTCACGACCTTCCGATCACGAGACGACCCGCTCTACCAACTGCGCCACCGTCGCCCCCGTATTTGTAGTGGAGATGAGTGGTACCCGGTGGGGTCTTCTGCTGTTGTAGCCCATCCGCCTCAAGGTTGTGCGTGTTGTGGCTTCACAAATGCTTTGCTCCATACCTCGGTTGTAACGAGCGGTTATTTCAGTCAAAGTTGCTCTTCTATCAGCTTGAATCAGTCGGCCCATTCTCCTCTGACCTCTAGCATCAACAAGGCATTTTGGCCCACAGGACTGCCACATACTGGATGTTTTTCCCTTTTCACACCATTCTTTGTAAACCCTAGAAATGGTTGTGCGTGAAAATCCCAGTAACTGAGCAGATTGTGAAATACTCAGACCGGCCCGTCTGGCACCAACAACCATGCCACGCTCAAAATTGCTTAAATCACCTTTCTTTCCCATTCTGACATTCAGTTTGGAGTTCAGGAGATTGTCTTGACCAGGACCACACCCCTAAATGCATTGAAGCAACTGCCATGTGATTGGTTGTTTAGATAATTGCGTTAATGTGAAATTGAACAGGTGTTCCTAATAATCCTTTAGGTGAGTGTATATATACACAATACGTTCCTTGTATTGTCCAGCAGTTTGAGTTCTGTGCATATGTGTTTAAAGATTAAATGTAAACTTGTGGGGTTGTTATAACATGCGTGAGAGACATGGGTGATTACTATTCCCCCAGGCTGCGCAATATTAAAACCTGCAATTATGCCAATAAAATGTATATGCATTCCTGGATCAAAGGGTGATCATAGGGCTTTACTTTTTTTTTTAATACTTTATTAAATGTTTTAGTACATTATGCAACATTTGAAACATTTGGAAACACTATTAAATTACAATGATAAAATGTCCCAGGGTAAGTGAAGTTGAGTGTCCAGTGATTTTCTTCTTTTGAGTTCTGTAATGATTTGTTTGACAACGGTGGAACTGCCAATGAAGATTTGTTGAAGGGTTAATTTGGTCTGAGTCTTCCATATTTTAACTGTAGTGATTGAAATGGCGAGTTGAAAGAGTTCTGTTTTTTTTGGTGAAAAGTTGTCTTGAAGAAGTCCATAAATAACTGAACGGTAATTAATGGTAAAGTTGAGTCCAATCCTTTGTAAGTGAGTCCATATTTCTTGTGAGCGGATGGAGTGAATGAGTAAATGGTCCAGAGTTTCGTCAGTTTCGTCATTGCAGTTTGGAATCGGGCATTTTTTTGTTGTGACATAGCAGCTCCAGATCTAACCGAGAGTCTGTTAATGGACATGAGCCATCGATAGTCTCTGATGGATTCATCCATTTTTTGTAATTGAGAAGTTTTAAAACATTAGACTCAGACATCAGTAAGATTCTTATGTACAATTACATTGCCATACATTATATCAGACATTTCACTGTACAACATTTTTGCCGTCAACCCACACCAATCTAACTTATCTTTTTGAATAGGGCTTTACAGTGTCATGTCACAAATCAGAGGTTGATTTTTTTCTTGCTTCAGTGAAAACAATGGGAGATTACTGGCACTGGATGATTGTCATGGGATTTGAGACGTTTTATTAAGGTGAATAATTGTCGGACTGTGACGAAATGTGGAATAGACAAAATTGGAATGAATTGGTCTCGATGAATGTTTGTACAAACCAAACTGCCAGGAGTAGCCTAGTATGCTTCACTAATCCATCGTAACTGTGTGCAGAATTTCAGGGATTTATGTTCGTATTTCAGGAAATAATCATGATCTAAGTTAAATGTAATGCTGACTAGAAAATGTTTTAGAAGCTCTTTATGTGAAGTTCTTTCTAGTTTATTCAGCTTTAGATTTAGCTAAAGCATGATTTAGCAAACGCATGTCATGACATTAAACATCCATCCATTTTCTTCCACGTGTCTGTTGCCGGGTTGTGGGGGCAGCTGTTGGAGCTGCACCAGCCCCTATGGCTCCTCCTGCAGGTGGTGGGTCCACAGAAGGACGACCTCGTGGTTCTAACCGGGCCTGTTGGTCTCTCATAAGGAGCTTCTGAACCGCTCTTTGTCTGACCCGTCACCTAGGACCTGTTTGGCATGGGAGACCCTACCAGGGGCACGAAGCCCCCGACAACAGAGCTCCAGGATCATTCTGGTGCTCAAACCCCTCCACCACGTTAAGGTGGCGGTTCATGGAGGGGGACATTAAACATGTGATTAACAATTTATTTTATGTTTAAAGCAAAGTAAATTGTAGAATTTGAAGCCTGAAAAGCTAAATTTATCGTACACAATTGGTCATTCATAGGCAAAAACGCTGTGTAATACCGCCATTGTTTTCACTGCCACATCTGCGATGCTCTGAAATTACCTGGATGCTAGAAGAGCCCTATAATATTAACTCTGATTTGCAGTATAGAGCTTATGTACCTTTAGGTTATAAGCTTTGATTCATGTGTTCATCACAAAGCTGCAAAACATTTCCTTTTCAATTTGAATTACTATTGAGCTTTATAGTGATTTTAAGGGGTACAACTAGGCAACACATTTTTCCCAGTGACGCAAACACATGGAACAATGCCTGATACAACGAAGCCAGTGGCGAAGAAGGGCTCTAAAAAAGCCGTAACAAAGGCTGCCGGGAAAGGTGGCAAGAAGAGGAGAACGAAGAGGAGGGAGAGCTACGCAATAAGCAGGTTTACACTGACACCGGCATCTCCTCCAAGGCCATGAGGATCATGAACTCCTTTGTCAACGACATCTTCGAAAGGATTGACAGTGAGGCTTCCCGCCTGGTGCACTACAACAAGCGCTCCACCATCACCTCCTGGGAGATCCAGACCGCCGTGCGCCTTCTGCTGCCCGGAGAGCTGGCCAAGCACGCCGTGTTTGATGGCACCAAGGCCGTCACCAAGTACACCAGCTCTAAGTAAAATCCTCTTTGACAATGTCTACATAACGGCCCTTTTCAGGGCCACCCACAACCTAATAAGGGCTGTTTTGATCAATGTCTATGTACACAGGGTGAAATTAACCTCAACATGTGAAATGTGTAGAATGTTGGGTAGTTCAAATTGATGGTGGGATTTATGGCTCTTTTTAATATATAATTTTAATGCCATGCACCAGCCAGATAACTCATATCTAAGACATGATATTTTTTTATTTAGATCTAAAATTACAATAGGACCGATATTTTCGTTTAGAAAAACGTGTCTGTAAATAAAACCTTACTCCATTACTCCAAATTTTTTAGTGCATTTAGTTTTGCCTTTAGTGCATATTCCATATTTTTCTAACCGTTTTATAGTAAGTAGAGTTCAATGCTCATCATTGGATATTCTGCTGGTCCAAAACTTCACGACAATGAAAGTAGTGTCCATTTGGATCGAAGACTGAATGGACCAGTAGACAATTTTGTTTGAGCTGACTTGGAGGCATGCAATTACAAAAAATACCCACATGACCTAATTGGTGTTCTGTTTGAATTTTTGTTAAATAATTGACTGTATTTCGCAAAGGCATTTTATCTCTAATTTGTGTCATAATATCATCTTCAAAATCATTGAAAATATCCTGAGGGCCAGAGGTTTTATGCTGGAGGCCCGGATATGGCCCTCGGGCCTGACGTTGCCTACCCCTGCACTATAATTGTCCTGATGTGTCATTAATCTGTCCGTAAAACAAACCATTTATTTATTTATTTATTTGGTCGGGACAGTGCATGTCAATGAACATACATGGATCTCATGCATGTAAACACGCCACACGGGATTGTAGCCTTAGGCTAATTTCCATCCGTCATCCCCCATTCGCACTCTCAAACACACTCTCATTCATCCTGGCTTATTGTACATGTCTTTAGTGGTAGGGGAAACCGGAGTACCCGGAGGACACCTACGCAGACACAGGGAGAACATGCAAACTCCACACAGAAACGCCCGTCCAGGTGGGAATCGAACCTGGACCTTCTAGCTGTGAAGCACAAGCGCTAAGTGCAGTGCTACCGTGCCGCCCATAAACCATATCAACAATTCAAAAATGTTGCTTTGATGTCTTTTAAAGGAATAACTCTCCTCACAGTAAAGAGCTAAAAATCCATCACTAGAAATCAGTTAGAACATCTAGTGATGGGCAAAATGAAGTTTGTCGAGCTACAGTGGGCGTGGCAATAAACCAGTGTTTCATGAACCAGTAGTTATGAATAACAATAACAAGACCCAAATATAGCCGCAAGCGGCGATTATCGGCCCTCGCCGACCGCCCTGCCTAAAGCAAGGGGGCGCTTCGCGCCCTTTTGTCTCCCTCAATCTAAAATTATGGTATTGCTACTGCCTTTATGTTTGTTTTTAACTTTTTTCCCAAGGGTCTTAGTTTTAGGATTTTGGCAATGGGCTCTCAGTTGCCCATTGACTTTTATGGGCTCTGTACAATTACAATGTTGATTTTTGCATTATATATGTATGTGCACGGGACGTGCACGACAAGAGGAGTGTGTTAGTGAGTGTTTGAGAGGAGGGGAGCGCTTCGCGCTCGTTTTGTGCATTTTGTTCGCACTTTGGGGGAGTGCGCTCCGCTTCGCTCCGCGCACCGTCCAATTACAATGTTTGTTTTCTGATACATGTGCACGTGCACGGAACGTGCACGAAGAGAGGAGTGCGTTAGTGCATGTTTGAGAGGAGGCGAGCGCTTCGCGCTCGTTTTGTGCACTCCGCGCACTTAGGGGAGTATACGATTACAAGAGCCCCTTCGCCAGCCCTGATGGCGCTCGGGCCTAATAACCCAGTTACAGACTCATGGATGTATCTGCACTTGCACTGTGTGGTGTGTCCACACTTGGACCCACTGCTATCACTTATCACTAAATCACTTTATCACTTTATATGCCTACATCTGTTAATACAATCCCGCTGTTGTTCAATGTCAAATTGTTTTTGTTTTTTAGCTTATTTTTATCTTAACTGTGTTATATGTTCTATGTCACACGTTTGCACCGAGAAAAAAATCCTAGTTTGTGAACCTGTTCTCAAACCATGGCAATAAAACCCATTCTGATGCCATCAATAAACTTTATATTCCAGCCTAAAACTTTACTCTTATAATCCTACACGTGTAAGCAACCAGGGAAAATACATCAATGCCAGGATATTTTGCCTTTAATGTGTGCAATGATGTGTGCATTGTTTTGAATTTAGAAGGGAGTCTTTATAATTCGTGGGTGGCTCTTAAAAGAGCCTTTTTATTTCAAATGTAGAGTCTAGATTTAACCTCCGAATCCGTACAGAGTGCGGCCCTGTCTTTTCAGAGCGTACACAACGTCCATGGCGGTCACGGTCTTCCTCTTGGCGTGCTCGGTGTAGGTAACGGCGTCACGGATCACGTTCTCCAAGAACACCTTGAGCACACCACGGGTCTCTTCGTAGATCAGACCGGAGATACGCTTCACGCCACCGCGGCGAGCCAGACGGCGGATAGCGGGCTTGGTGATGCCTTGGATGTTATCACGGAGAACTTTACGGTGACGCTTGGCGCCTCCTTTACCGAGTCCTTTGCCGCCTTTTCCTCTTCCGCTCATTTTTGATAGTTCAGTGTCGACTGATCAAGATGAGGATCAAGCTTCTGCTCCGTGTTTTTATGCAGACTCTGCGGACCTACGTGAAGACAGGCAGTGGGGGGGGACAATCCTTTTACTACTACGCATGTGCGAGCAGGGAGGGGGACTTTCCCAACAACTAGTTCACGTCTCGGCGTGCAGTGTATGGTTTCGGCAGAAAAATCACACAACTATAAAGAAAATATTCTCGCAGAAAGACAGATGCAGACATTTCGTAAACCCAAAGATATCTGTTGAATTCGCAGTGGTTCTTTCACTGTGGCACTTCAGGTGGTCCTTGGGGTCATCTGTAATTGTAAACTATTGAGTAGTCAGACCATTTCACTTTTGCTTCAGCATACATTTACTGTAGGTGTTTTCTAGTCTGGGTATTTATAGGAATTTAGGTTAGTCCAACATATAGCTTTTATAGTCATGGTCTTGATATAGGTCTGGTTGTACATTGACAATATGTGTGAACAGTTTAGAACCATCAAAATAAAACATCATCAATCAATCTCGGTGTCACTTCAATTGTGTAAATTATTGCCAAATGCGATGATCAACATTTTGCTTATATATCTGACTACCAGCAATGCAAATTTGTCCTCTGTAGAGGACATTTCTAAACACGAATAGCTCGCACCCAATACTGAAATAATTCTGGAGCAGAGAAGCAAGGAGGGAGATGGAGGAGAGAGCATGATATTGGTCTGTCTGCTTTGCACTGTTCTGCATATTCCGCCACATACTGATAATAATTATTTGGATTTTAAGGTGAGTATGTTTTATTTATGTTAGAAATAGACAGTACAATTGAGGCCATTAGCTTTCTCACCAGCCTGGGCCAATACAAGGATCCAAAAAGAATAGAATCTCGCATTTGACTGGAATTAAGCAGCCGGATTATTAAATAAGAAGGATTTTTACATAAGATGATAAGATCATCCTAACGTTGTTCCTGAATTAAAACAGCTCTTTTCATGTAAGACACTTTATCACACAAATCACATTATTGTGCAGATATATAACAAAATGTGTAAATGTGGCATGTGCGTGTAGGGGTACTCCAGAGCTTATTAAAACTGGCTCTTGGGTGTTGTTTGTGATCATAAATCATGTAAATTAATGTCCATGGGCTATATCTATATCTGGTGAGGCGACTATAGCTGGCTCCACAAGCGATTAGCTGTTAATAAATATGCAACTTTTCCTCCTGGAATCTCTCGTTTGAGAAGCGAGTTTTGGGCCAAAGCATAAAGATTTTAAGTTTCAGCAGTGTGGATTTAAGGTCGCATTCACACCTGGGACTCGGTTCGATTGGGGACCAAAGTTGCTACATTGTTTCAGCTTTCCAGTTGTGGTAGATCACAAATTAAAATTTTGGGATATCAATGTGGGGTGGCCAGGAAAGGTACATGATGCCAGAGTTTTGGCCAACTCTACTTTGTACCAGAGAGGAGAAAATGGCACATTGTTTCCAGGTTGGATGGAGAGAGTGAACAACGTGGATGTACCACTCTACATCCTTGGTGATGCGGCATACCCTTTACTGCCCTGGCTCCTCAAACCATTTAGAGTGGGGAGAGGTGTGACAGAAGCACAACACTACAACTTTCGGCACAGTCAGGCAAGGATGACTGTTGAAAGGGCGTTTGGAAGGCTAAAGGGTCGTTGGCGCTGTATTTTAAAAAGATGTGATGCCCACATTACTAACATTAGCCACATCATCTCGGCCTGCTGTGTGCTTCACAATTATTGTGAAATGTCCAATGAGGAGTGGGAGGATGAGGATCTGGACTTGAATGTTGATGAACATGTGGATCCAGAGGTTGGCCATCCGGCTAACTACGCTGGGCAAATTAGGGATGCTCTGTGTGCATACTTGGGAGAAGGTTAGGGTACATTTTAACTAATGCAGGTTTTACTGCGATTGCCTAACCTCAAGGTGCTGAGGTTTGTTTTTTTCCTGCCTTGCACCTCCACCGTTGATAGACAGAGTGAGAGGCATGTTCTCCAATAAGAATGATCGAGCTTCGCTTCCTTTGGCTGCTGCCAATCAGACATGGCTGCAGGAGAATCTATTTTTGTCTGTGCTGCAGTAGCTGAAAACAAACTTGTGTGTCTCGCGCAGTTCGAACTGCAAAATATTCTCATGCTTAAATCAAACAAGTGTTTCGCCACCAGCAGGGTTGTGTCACAGAATCATCATTTGTTCGCGGAGCGGATTTTGGGTGGTCAAAAAAATCCAATAATCTTATCGGCGTATGCGCGTAGCATTGCATTAAACTGGGTCTAAATGTAACATCTTTACAGCAGGTTTTTGATGTAAATAAGAGGCGGATTTTCCTAAAACAATGAATAGGGAGAAAAAGTGTGAGTGCCACGTTTATTAGAGAATGATTAAAACTAAACATGTTTTTCTGACAACTCCATATAACGCCTCTTGCAGATTTGTATCTTGTATCTGAAATGTAATAATTGAGCACCGTGAAGTTTATCTGCAGCTCAATTGCATGAAAAATAAAACATAGGCTATACATACAATATTAAAATCGAATCGCAATATGTCTGAAAAAAATCGCAATTAGGTTTTTTGTCAAAATGGTGCAGCCCTAATTTTAAACTTTCAGGACCAGTGCAGATCTTAATTGTTATTCAATTTGGAATGTTGAAGGTTCTATTTCTATATACCTCTGTTGTTATTGTATGGTGGTATTTTGATGTTTCACAAAAATTAATTTCAAGTTCTGAATTTCTATTTTTGATTGTTGCTAATTGCTGCTTTTAACAAGTGTATGTCCTACTTATTTAATGTAAGATTTACTTGTGGATATTTGGTGCATTCAAGAAAAATAAAGGAATATATTCAATTTCTTTGAGAAACAAGTACACAAAAACATTGTGTTGTGTCTGAAGACATCAATTGTAACATGTGTAACATGGCATCTGAAAACCCTACACTGTACACAGAAGTAATGCACATTCTCTAAGACTAAACAGGTTATAACAAATCAACCCTATAAATGTAAGGCCACACAAACAAATGGCAATAAATAACAAAACAGTTGCTGCCGCAATATGGTCAACTAGGGTTTCCATGGAATTTTAAAAACATTCAATTAGATTCAACCTGGCATTAAATTTCTTAAAAAGTAACAACTATTGTTTAACGATTTTTACTGGATAAGTTTGTCAAATCTCCCATATACATAGTTCAAAGCACATTTAACATTTGCAGCTTTGGAAAAAATCGTACACAGTTTTATGTTGCCTGTATTGTTGAATAACTTGTGAATAGAAATTTCTTCTCATTCCTCTGTTTGATGCAATATTTTTGAATTTTAATGGGTGGTTGGATGAGGCATTAATAATATAGTACTTGGGCATTGGAATGGCATGAAATTTGACTTGTAGCTACCGGTAGAGACCCTAAAAAAATCCTGAACACAGTAACTCTTAAAGAACTGGTTTGAACACTAGATGGAAACCAGGAATTATAACTCAAAAAAATCTCTGCAGATATCCCCAAGAACAGAGGACATGGGTAGAGGGTGGGGCTCTTGTTTGTCCACTGGTGGAGGGCCATGGATCCTCAAAGCCTGGTTTTGGAGAACTAGATATTGAGGTGGAGACATCCACGTCTGGTAGGCAGTAGAAGTTTGGGGCATACCCAGATAGCAAAAGGACATAGTTTCAACAATCAATCAATCAAGTTTTATTTCTAAAGCGCCTTACAACAACCAAAGTTGACCAAAGCGCTGCACACAATAAAAAAATGCAATTTAAAAAGGAGTACAATTTCATTAAAAACAGACCATTATCACATTCACAACAGTTGTCACAGAACTATCAACATTGAAATAGTGTTATGGCCTGTGATTGAATAGATGTTGAAAAATGACGTTGAACTGCGATTGAAAGCGCTCGATATGATAGATGTCGAACACAACATTGATTTTTGATCTTTTCTGACATGGAATCAATGTCATGCGAATAACATTGATTAGGAGTTGAATAGATGTCGAAATTCAAATGTTTTTTAAACATGGATTCAACATTGATTAAACTATAGAAATATACCTATAATTCAACCTTTTTTAAACGGTATTTTGATTATTGACGCTACTTACCGCGTCACCACATAAATCAGCCTCTAAACAGCATTCACCACGGTCATCATGTTGAGTCATTTCCACAGGCATAACCTGTCCAAACTATGAATCTGAGGCATACAATCCACCTCCTCCTGTTTGTGTATATTATACATCCATATAGCACTCAGAATCACCACTTTATCGAAGCCCCGGTATTTACATTACAAAACTTTACAGCGCATGCCCCATTTAAATCGTTATTTTGGTGCCTTTAGCGTGACAGTGCCTCCTGCAGTCCTAAGACAAATATTACAACCTAATAGTGCATTTACTAGACAGAGGCCAAAACTTTTTCAGCCTTTGCTTCCATAAATATAGTATAACCCATAACCAGTGCCTCCGTGAAGAATGTGCAGTAAATTAAACAAACAAAAAGCATTTGGAGCAGAAGAGCATGAGACATGGAGGAAAGGCAGGAGATTGAGTTTGTGACCAAATAACACCAGAAAAAAATGGTACACTCATTACTTAATATTTATTTCTGTATGAGGTGATATATTGGGGTAGATTAAAGTATAAAACAGTAATCTCCACAACATTGAGTAAAGAATGTTTGCTTTGTTTCATAAGAGTACAATTGACAGGACCATCATGCTGAAGGCTAATCCAGGTAGCGTGTATAAAATGTTTGTAAATCAGTTGTTACAATCAATATTCAGTCATAAATTTTAATTGAAAATAATAACTTTATTCCTTTCGCAGCAAAATGTTATCTATAAAACATTTTTTAAATAGTATTATAACAATCCAAAAATCATTTTATTTGTTGATTTGTGTTACTGTCTCTGTTTGCTCTTTTATTAACCAGGTCAGCACCTTAATACTAAAGTAATGATTCACCCATTAAACCGTCAGATAAGTTATAGTCTTGACTAAAGGCAAATGTTTATTTGTGTAGAACAGTTCATTCACAAGGCAAGTCAAAGTGCTTCACAATCCTACAGTTAGCCTACATAAAATTACAAACTGAATCCAAACTAAACTAACGGCTACATTGTGGGGGCAAGATCAAACAAATGTATTGACTTACTATTGATATTATTATCAGGTTAGTTTATTATGGGATCGTGAATTAATCATTAATCATGTCCCGTTATGTTACTGGGATGTGTGGAACATGTAAGCTTTCTTTGGTGGCAAACAGCTATAGGCTAGTAACGTTAGCTTGGCATACACATCAGCTCATAATAAACAAATGACACATAAATAGCCTACAGTGTGCGGTGGCCATTTAGTTTACTGATCACAACCAAGATGACAAATAAACTTTAAAAATGTATGAGCACTTACCAGTTTTGTCTTTCTCCAGCTCCTCTGTGTCTGCCGAGATGCGAAAATGTAAGAAGGAGGGCGCTCGTGAAATTAGTTCAAATTTCCCGGGCTTTTCACCCCATACATCGAAACAACATTGATTCACTGTTACACTTTCAAAGGTTGACTTTATGTCTGTAAAAAAATGTTGTTTCAACGTTAGCCTTTCAATGGTTGAATTTATATCTGTAAAAAACTTATTTATAAAAATTATTTTTTTAAATTATTGATCTGGAACCCGTAATAAACCATTGAATCTACATTCTTTTTTCAACCTCAACCAAAAGTCAACCATCTGACCCTAAATCAATGTTGAAACAATGTCATTTTGCTATCTGGGTAGCAGCACGGATGAAATTTGTCATGGATTGCAAACACAGCTGGCTGTTGGCCTTCTGCTGTTCCATCATCATTTGGAATTTTTTGTCGGAATCTTCTTGTTGTTGCTTGAAAATATTTTCTTTTTTCATCCTGTTATTGTCCTCTAAGTCCATTTTTCTTTTCTCCTCCAGGTAACGCTCCAGTGCTTTTTCAAATCTGTCCCCTTTTCTCTTCCTTTAATGTACCATCTTTGATTTGCCCTCCTCTTTCTCTTGCTGAGCTGAGCTTGTGCTGGGTGTAGCCTCTTCGTGGATGTCAATGGCACCTTTATCTGTTGATTAAAAGTATGTTCATCAATTATACAAACCTAACATTAAAGAGTAACTAAACACCAAATCAAGTTTTTTTTACTGATAAACTGTCTCAATGGGTGTCTCATAGTGTTGTCCACTGGTCCCTGACATTATTCTGACATTATAGCACAAACATGTGTAAAATCCTAACTTTGGCTTGAAAACGAATGGGTTGCGCCCCCTTCAGGGTAAACTCTGCTACTAAATTAGAATTTCCTGATTGGCTGGAGACGTGTCCACGGCCTCCACAGAACGTCATAAGCCGCACCAGCTCCACACATTGTCATCAGGTGCTGCCAATTGTCCTGCCCCTGTACCTGTGGTTTATAACCAAGTCCCTCCCACGTAATCAGTCTGCTGTGATTGTGCCAATGCAAAGGCCCACACACTCACCCCCCGCATGTCACCCCCAATGAGTTCTTGCAGAACTATGACCCCTTTGGCGACAAGCGGAATTGCATCCAGAGTTGTGCACGCTCATGGAACACACGCACGCTTTTCACGAGCACGAGCTGTTCAGACAACACAGTCTCACTCCGAAAGCGTCATAAATAGGCTCTGTGCAACAAGTCCCGTGACGTACTTCCGTTTTCCAAAGTGATCGGCAGATCAGTTTCCTGTTTACTTCCCGCGTCATCGCATCACCATGAATTTTACAAGATGTTTACAGAACCTGCCAAAAATATCAATAAATGATGTTCACCGTATCGTGGATGCCCACTCCCCTGCTCCCAAGAGCAAACGGGAAAAGGGATTCCGTCTTTATATATCCAGTTACTTGCACCAGTACGAGGGTAAGTCAAGTAGATTATGTGGCTATGCTATCCAGCTAGCTAGCTAAAGTTGGTGACGTGCTATGTTTAAGCTTTGCGTTTGTTTCGTATTTCTTGATGTTCAAACAACTTTGTCTCTCTCTCTCAGTGTCAGACAAAGATCAGGGCACGTGTGAAGTTGTTGTCAGGGCGCTGTGTTACAGGTCCATGAAGAAAGCTGAGAAGCCTCACAGTTTGAGTGTATGGTGAAGCCAGAATAGATAAGACAGCAGCGGTTGCTTGAGAAACCCAGTGTTCCTGATGTTCTTGGGGACCTAGCAAGATCATACATTCTAATGTAACTCTAAAATTTGCTCAAAATGAAAATAACGGTTAAAATGACAGGTAAGCTGACGTTGCTGGTCCCCACTGGGTTACTGCATGCGTTCATGTTCAATCTGTAATGTTGTTATCAGTACGGTAAGTTATTATAACTCAGGTTTCCTGATGTTCCTGGGGATGCAGCTAGATGAAAACAGTGGTAAGAAGAGGCCGGTAAGTTTACTTAGGTGATCCCCACTGGTTATTGCGTACTGATCCATATTTTTCTCATCAGTTCCGTATGGGTCTTATCGTTCCTGTCACTAATTATTAACTGTGTTTTACCTAAAGTCAGTCATTTTTTTAAGTGTAAGCTGGTGTTGTGGGTATAAGGCATGATATTGATGTAGTGCATTTGAAATATTAAGCCAAAATAGTCAAATGTATATTTGCTTAGTGGCTATTAGAGACAGGAATGATTAACATAAACCCAGACTGTGTCTAAAAGAATGATAAAACAATTAAGTAAGCCCAGTTTAATAAATACTTCCTATGCCATTTTACTTTTACAGGTGGTACTGAAAGATTCCAGTCCTGTGGAGCTGGTGCATCACAGCTGCACATGTGTGGCTGGAGCAGCTTTATGTAACCACTGTGTAGCCTTACTTTTCCAGTCTGCACATTAATCTCAGCTGAAAGTGCCTGTGGTCCCCCCTATGCTAAGCTGTACTGAAGGAGAACAACAATGGCACAAGCCCAGAACTTTGGTAAGTGACAATAAAAGGTATATATATCTGTTGCACACTCATTATATACGTGTTGGTGATATTTTCTAAACTATATCCTGTTATTTGATAGGGTATAAAACCAGGACCTGTGGATAAGATGGCTGTGCTATCTGCAAAACCAAAGTGTGGAGGAACAAAAGAGGGCATAAGGTAAAAGCTGAACATTGTAGATTTATTACAGTATCCTGCATGAATGTTTGAATGAAAATGTGTATGGCACATATGTAAAGTTTTATGTTTCACATAGGAGCACACTGTACAAAGGCCTGAGTGGGGATTTACCCGATCTCTCTGTGCTTCAGGTAGGGGTAACAAGATCAAATTCCCAAGGACAGTATAATATGGTCTCAACTTAAATTTATATACATATACTTGTATTTCACAATTTTATGAGGAGCTGTTTAGAGAAGGGTTTTCAATTACAAAGCTATTTTAGTGGTGTGAGGCCATGCACACCAATACATTGAAAAAAGGGAAGTGTTTATGGTATGATAATTATGATTTATTACATTCCTAGGTGACAGAAGCCTATAAGAACTTCTCCGCAGCTGAGGCACCGATGATCTGCAGCATGGGCATCAGCTGTGAAGTTCCTCTGGTTGACTCTGCCCTTGGCCCAGTTCAAGCTGGCAGTCCATTGTCCTACCAGCAACCAGCAACAACTAAGAGGGACCTATCCTTCCATGCTGCCCCACCACCTCCATCTCTGCCTCTTAAGAATTACCGCCTGCAGCCATCTAATTGCATGTTTGTCTGTAGTGAAGCAGAGCAGCTGCACCTTAAAAGTCTTGATGTCACTTGGGACATGGTACACAAATTTGAGTGTGCTACTAGAGAACAAAATTCGTGCAGTGAATGGCATCAGTTGAGGAGGCCAAGACTGACTGCCTCACGTTTCAGGGAGATCTGTCAGGTAAGAGAGTGTACTGAAGACAGTCTGGCTGACCGGATACTGCAGGGAACCCGTCAGACTGCAGCTATGAAGAGGGGGCTTGAAATGGAGGCAGATGCCATCTGGGAGTACTGCCAGATGAAGAGGGTCAACCACTACCCTTGTGGATTTGTAATTCACCCTGATGCCCCTTGGTTGGGGGCATCTCCCGATGGGGTGATTTTTGATCCTTCAGAGCAGTGTAATTTTGGTTTGATTGAAATGAAATGTCCGAATGTTAAAAGCTATGTTGACTGCCCATATCTCAAAATGAATTCAGGCAAACTGGAGCTCAAAAGATCACATGCTTATTACTCGCAAGTACAAGGGCAGATGCTAATAACAGGAATGAATTGGTGTGACTTTGTTGTCTCAGCTGAGGAAGACATACTAATTCAAAGAATTTACAGAGACCGTGACATGTTAGATGTCATCAAAGAAAAGATAGACAGGTTTTATTTCAATGTATACATGCAGAAATGCATGTAATGTGTGCAAATCCAATCACCATGCACAATGTTAATGAAATGTAATGTGTGATGTAATGTAAATGCTTATTTTGAAATTATATAAATTTATGATGTAACATTGGATTTGGATACTTGATTTTAACTAAACCTATAAACCACTGGAGGGGCTGCTATGCCAATACTTAGTTGTCAATTTTCCACTGTGGTGGGTTCACTGAATGAGAGATACTCAGCAGACATTCGTGTGGTTATAACAATGCATTTATTCAGAATCTTCTGGTTCATTTCCCATTACTGATCTATCTAAATACACTTAAATACACCGATAACTTGTGTGTGTATGTATGTATATATATACTGAGAGTATCTGAACTAGGGATGGGAATTGATAAGATTTTATTGATATCAATGCCATCAATAATTGTTACCTATCGAGTCGATTCTTTATCGATACCTGACTTGTCTGTGTGTTTGGGAAATGCAAGGAATGAATGTGCTTTTGATAAACTATCAAAAAGACACATTGTTAGTTTTCCCAAGAAAACATATTTATTAAATAAAGCAAGTTTCCTAATATACTGTGGCTCCTGCTGGCACTCAGCCTGCCTGGCATCCTCTAATATAACGGAAACATTTGTACTTATATACACACACACACACACGTATGAGAGATTAACCAAAAAGACAACTGATTATCATGAATGTGTAACATTTATCTTTCTAAGTGCTAAGTCAGTAAAAGATATGTGAGAGAATCAACAAATTGAACATAAACAAGACAAAAATGTAAGCTAAGGAATAAACAAATTCATGTTAATCACCATACCCCATGCAACTTCAACAAAATAGTAAATGGTAAGTAAATGTGGATGTTCTGAAGATGCAGTCCACTGCTCGTTTAAAATCTCCTGTTGCTTCCTCATCTCAAACATCATACACCCATTTCTTGACAAGAGGCCCATTTTGGTAATTTGTGAGGAGACATGCAACTGTGAAGATTTGGTTGATGCTGCCTGAGATGGACAGAGGGATTATAGAATCAAAAAGTTTATTTTCTTTGACTCTTCTGATCATCCTCTCAACATGCACTCTTAAACGAGCAATGGACTGCGTCTTCAGAACATCCACCTCCAACATTTGTGTCCTCTTGGAGAGAAAGGCAGGACGATGAACAGTCCCAGGTACAAGGTTATCCACCAGGAAGCCCTTGTCAACCATGATGGCCATGTCAGGTGTTAAGAGTGATGTAATCCCTGACTGGCGAAACACCTCTCTATCACTCATGGATCCTTCAAAGAGTGCTGACACAAATGTCAGGGCTCCATGGGGGACATTCCCACCATGGCCTTGAAGGTGCAGTGGGACTTGTAGTGTGAAAAGACCTCACTTTGAAGGAGCAGAGATGAAGGTGTCTGACAGCGTAACTCTGTGCAGTCAAGGACCACATGTGTGTCGCTGTAGCTACCATGAAAGTCCTGTGGGAGACTGGCCTTCACAGCTGCAGGAGACATCCATGTACATACCGATCCCAGTAGGCTGTAGAGAAAGTTGGCCCAGGTCACAATAATTCTGCTGACTGTTGCTCGATGGATGTTAAATCTATGGCCCAGCTCCCTCTGGGTACAGCCAGTGGACAGGTATGACAGAAAAAGGAAAAGTTCATCTATTGGCAGCAGTTTCTGTGGGAAAATATTAAATTAAAATTAGATCATGATAATAATATTCATGGATGTCTGTATTTGTGTTTGAGTCTGCTACTTACAGTCGGTCTGGTTACAGGACTTTCAGTTGTTGTGCTCGTTTTCCTTGCTCTGGTGTTGGTGACCCTAACCATCTTTACTGTAGCAGAACTGATCAGGCCCCAAAATGCCATCAGATGCTCATATGAGGGGAATCTAAACAGTATTGTAGTTGGAATTAATTATCATACTTGCTCAATATTAGATTAAAAAGACAGAGAAAATAATACACTGAAACAGACAATAGAGGCAACCACTTACAGTAAAGTTAAACGTTGATCTTACCACTACTAACTTGGCTTGATAGATTGGTTGTGCATATCTTACCTGGTGTAAAATCTGATGTCCTCTGGTGATGATGCAAACCGCTGGAGTCCAAATGAGCTCTGTAGATGAAGCGTTTGGACCTGCCGTCTCAGTATCTCGATTTCATCTTGTAGCTTCTCATATTGCTCCCGGTCGACACACACTGTGGGACTTGCTCCGTAGTCGTGGTCGATGGGCATGGGGACCATTGCTTCCACAATCTCCTCCTCACTCTCCTCAGCCACGGGGTCAGGACTTGATGGTGTGGGACGAGTGCGGCGCTCCCAAACGCCAGCCCGCGTCTTGCTGTTCGTGTAGCCGTTCCATTCGAACAACGACGGCACAGCACTTGCAGCTAAAATCCGTTTACCCTTAGCAGTAGTACGGATAAGATCATTAGTGAAATGTCTGCTGCATACCTTCGTATGCTGAGTTACGGAAAACGCCGTCCTTCGGATCTTATGAAGCCACTGCGCACGAATGCTCTTATGTTTAGGAAAGCGGTGGAAGCTGAGTTCACTGTTATAACGGCTGGATCCCGTACAAAGTGGCACACAGCAATGGTCGTTTGAACCACCCATTGTTTTCTGTAACCTGAATACACTTTTGACGTTATATTTTGTTTTTTTCCTTACGGTTACAGCTCTTGTTTGTTCACTTGGCATCATCTTTACGGCCGTTTTAACAGGAGCGGGAAGTAAACAGGAAACTGATCTGCCGATCACTTTGGAAAACGGAAGTACGTCACGGGACTTGTTGCACAGAGCCTATTGACGAACGGTCACTCGCCTTATGCGTAATATAGAACGCAAAAGGTACCCGTTTGCGTCTCCAGTAACGCAATGGGTTTGTAATGTATCTGAATGAGAGTCCAGGCGCGGCTCATTTGACGATATCGGACAGCTCATAGTATAGAACACGTAGTACAAATTCAGCTAGTTTTAGCCAACTATAAAACAAACAAAAATGCAAAAATGACTCGTAGTGTATTTGCAATTACAATAATGCTAAAGAAACATGCAAAATCACAGTCAACACTCGCTTGAATCCCTCGCAAGACAGGCAAAAGTGCATTCAGCACGCAAACACAAGCGCAGAACTACAGGATTCAAGTCTATTTGCGTGAATCTGAGGCCAAACTGTTGTTCATCAAAGCCAAAAAATGATGGATCCAGGACAAACCAAGCCGGACCCAACCCAATCACAAAAACTTCTTCAGGAACTTTTACAATATCGCATTGCATTACAGCAGTACGTAGTTTAAAGCCTTTTCCCTACCTTCTGCTGTCTTCGTGGGACGAGTTCTCCAGTATTTAGTCCCACAAGTGGCGTGTCATGGTCCGGTTTTAATCCATGGCTTGCCGGGTCTTTGCCGGGCTTGTACCCGGCCAAGGTGCGCTCTCTTCGGGTTAGCTTTGAGCTGGGGCCCGCTGGAGTCCCATGGAGGATCGTAACGCCGATTCACACTTCCTCTGCAAAAGTCCTTTGGGTGAAAGTGATGCCAAGCGTCCACGATGATATAAATGTCCTTATGTTTGCCTCGGTCAGCCATTTAAGGTTCAAAGATAAGCATTTATTGATCATATGTTTCATTAGGCACCAAGAGACAAAAACACGATCAGCTGTTCTGATTGACACCCGCGTCAACCAATGACACGCGTTCAAAACTGTGACGTCACCAAGAAGGCGGTCAATCTATATTTTTTATTGTAAAATATTAGTATTACACTAAACCTGCACTGCTGATACCGACTATAGCATTATTATTATTTTTTTTGCTGCAGTCTGTTTACTTATTATTATTTACTGTGTACACTTTTTGTCCCCACAAAGTTCTTGTATATAATACCACTATTTACTATTTAATTGTTCTTTATTTCACATTTCCTGCCTATTTGCACACCCTGCGTGTTTCTAAGAGCTGAATGTAACAAGTACATTTCTTCATTGTGAGATCAATTACTGGAGACACAAACGGGTACCTTTTGCGTTCTATATTACGCATAAGGCGAGTGACCGTTCGTCAATTTATGACGCTTTCGGAGTGAGACTGTGTTGGTTCAGAACACATAAGCGACAGCGATTGCACAAATCTTTTGTTTAGACTCGTAATGTCTACAGAGGTAAGAAAGTTATAAATCTGTAAGTTATTTTGAATATGTGAATGGAATTTGCATTTGAGTAAACAACATATTAATGTTTGAGAGGAAAAACGGGGGTAGTATAGGAGAAAACGTTTTTCACCATTTCTACCTGTTTTGTGTTATGATAGGATTATAATGGAAATGCATTCATGAATAAGTTATTACTTTGTATAAGCTAAAAAAAAAAAGATTCACACCAAACACCCTATTAGTTGGTCAAAAAAGTACTAAAATGTCTCAAGCTAATAAACTAATAATCAAATGGCTCTGGCCAGTGGCGTAGCAAGGGTACGAGGGGGCCCCAAGCAGGAATGTCAGTAGGGGGCCCTCTGGTGGCCGTTTTGTGTTCTGCAATGGGGCGAGGAGGAGGGACAATGATATTTGTTTGCCAAGCAATGAAGGCTAATAAAAGAAGGCACTTCAGAGACATACAACTACAGTAACTTATTACACTCCTGTCTTGCTCTCCTTCTTCTTATTTCTCCTTTTCTTTCGTTCTTGCTGCCAGAGGCATCACTTCTCTTCATTTTGGAGGAGATGCGTAACTGCTCTGTTTACACCAACACGTGGGTTTGCGCTGTCTCTCTCTCTCTCTCTCTCCTTCCCCTCTGAGAAGCAGGTGGGGGAGGGGCGCTCATGGGGCTCTTTCAGGGAGTATGCGACGGACAACTGTCGTTGCACCTTGTCAATGCTGGTGCAGTGACTTCATTCTCTTGGTCATTTCTTTCAAATCTGTTGGCCCTCTGGGGGCCCCTGCTGGCTTGGGGGCCCCAGGCAGCTGCCTGCCTTGCCTTATGGCAAACTACGCCTCTGGCTCTGGCATTACCTTCTAAGCTAAAACAGCCTAATCCACCGAATATTTACTGGGGTTTAGCCTGTTTTATTAATCTGCTAAGTAGCATATTCCAATAGCAGTATATCATTATTAGAGACTAATTTGCTCAACATTGTTTTCTAATCATGAAGCTTACATACCAGCATTTTACATCACACTCCACAAAGCTGAACTGATTTACCTGAATAGCCTACAACAGTGCTGATTTATTTATTAGGTATTTTGACAGGGACAGTACACATTGATAAACATTTCTGTGAATTGTGCCAATACTTTTCAACTACTGTCCCTGAGCAAGGTGTGTAGTGCCCCCAACAAGTTTCACTAGTTTAGACATTTAGAAGGGGAAAAAAAGGTTACCTGTACACATAACATGGAATTAGTTCACTCAGTACAAGGTCATATTTGCAGGGAAAGAGACCGTGCATGGGCCGGTAGTTATGCAGTTCAGAACAAAGCAAACTTGATGTAGATGAAAATACAGTTATTTGCTATAGTAAATAGAAGGCCTGCCTGCTGTACAATATGAGGGAAGTAAAATAAGTATCCCTTTATCATTGTATTTTCTTTCCTGTGATGTGTAGAATAATACAGCATGTATTTTATCACAATAACAACATATTTTATTTTTTCCTTTAGAATTACAGCTCGAATCAATTTGATGTTCCTGTGGCGCTCCGCCCATCACCCACTGTGCTCTGTAAAGCATATAAATATCTTCCAGTATTTGCTGAATCCAAGTAATGACTTTGCCTCTTCCCTACTAAAAGGGTGAAGTGTCTTCCCCAAGGACACAACGACAGTGTGCATTTTGCGGGAGCTGGGATTCGAATCCCCAACCTCCCGATCACGAGACGACCCGCTCTACAAGATTACCATAATTCAGAGTTCTTCTCATAAGTTTACATACCGAATCTCTGGCTTTTACAGTCACAGTACACTCTTCTGTCCACCACAGGACTGGTTTTCTTTCCATTGTCCCACTGCTTTTAGGTATGGTCTGCACTCCCACCTCAATTAATATTGCCCATATTTTGCAATTAATGGTTTCAATATCCTCCTCCAGGTCTACTTGATCAATCTCCCTCTCATTTACAGTATATGCCTATAACGCTCCCAGTTAGCTTTGGCAAAAGTACATCTACCCGCTGAACCGGTCTGTGCTACAATTCTAATCATTATTGGAAAATTATTACTGCCCACGGCATCTTCCATTACCTCCCACTCACACACACCTGCTATGTTTCTTGTAACAAAAGTCTGGTCATAAACAAATCAGGGCCTGCAAATATTTCATAAAGTAGTATTCTACATAAAAGTACAATTGACCTTTCGCGGGCGGTTGGACAGGCTTCCACTTTTTAGTGCTGTACAAAAACACCCACCACAGCCTTGTCACAACATACATTTGGTACTACACTTACGATGTTTTCAGCCTTCAAGCTCCATTAGCTTTCACTTTACCCCATGCTTGTAGCACAAATACTGGGTGAAGGAAACGTGAAATCATTCTACCAATCAGACGTGAGGAAGAGCGCAGCTAATTTGCATAAGCAGGGTATATATTTTGAGTCGAGGCAGTTCATGGCCATAATATCGTTGTACTGGATATACACAAACGTCATCATGCCAGAGCCTGCCAAATCTGCGCCCAAGAAGGGCTCCAAGAAAGCTGTCACCAAGGCCGCTGGTAAAGGTGGCAAGAAGAGGCGATCTAAGAGGAAGGAGAGCTATGCCATCTACGTGTACAAGGTGCTGAAGCAGGTTCACCCCGACACCGGCATCTCTTCCAAGGCCATGAGCATCATGAACTCCTTTGTCAACGACATCTTCGAGAGGATCGGTGGTGAAGCCTCCCGCCTGGCGCACTACAACAAGCGCTCCACCATCACCTCCAGGGAGATCCAGACCGCCGTGCGCCTTCTGCTGCCCGGAGAGCTGGCCAAGCATGCCGTGTCCGAGGGCACCAAGGCCGTCACCAAATACACCAGTTCTAAGTAAAAATACCACTCCGACTGTGGTGACAAAACGGCCCTTTTCAGGGCCACCCACAACTACTAAAGAGCGTCTTCACTTCAAATCACGCTTGGAAAGTTGTCGAATGTTTTTAATGTACTTGTACTGGAAAACTAGAACTACTCTGAGATGTTGCAACAACTGTTTTAGTATAAAGTAAAAAATAAATAAAAATGCAACAAAAACCTGAACATGCCTCAAACTTAAAGACCAATTGGCTTTTTTTTTTTTATCCATTCTCAAACCACACAAAGACATTTTGAATGCTCATGGTTGGGCAGACATTTTCACTTGAGCTGTAAGGAGTGACATTTGTGAGAGCAATAAAATATCTTAATACACCAACATTGGCAGGTTCTACACTTTTTGTGTCAAATGCCACTTCCATAAAATATTCAACCTTCCAAGTACCACATGAAGCCAAAGTACAACACTTTGATCAACACTGTTAATTCAAGCCTTTGTGAAAAATGAGCCAGACAGCGAAGGCTCTCTGGTACAAGACGCTATCATATCTTTGGGTATCAAATATCAGACTTCGCGATTCGTATTTGTGGGAGAATATAATTTTTATTATGAATTGATTTTCTTTGTACCAAAACGTTCACTATGCACATGCCTAGTGGATTTCATTTTTTTTCATTTTATTTATTTATTTCATTCAAAAGTGACATCATGCAATCAACACAAGACCGCCAATCCAACATAGCATGAATGAAACGGAGCAGAGGAGAAGAACAAGTCTTATAATATCTGCCCCTTTTGTTGCTTCACACTTTACATACTGTCTTTTAAAAAGATGTGCATATATAAATATATATATACATACATATGGTTACAGTCATATACATATTTACAGTATTTTCTGATGTTTTTGTATTCTATATTTAATTATTTACAATATATACAATAAAATACCGAACTGTCATATTCCTAAAATGTTTACAAATGGTCAAAAAAGAAACAAACCATATTCATGTTTGTTTGTTCAAATCAAATATCTCACATTATTCATGTCCAAGTATAATTTTCATACTTCTTTAACATTGCAGCTTTTATGTGTTTTTTGAACTCCAAGTGAGTTCCTGACTCTTTCACTTCTTTTTGAAGTTTATTCCATAGACTAATTCCTGTCACTGTAACAGTGCATTCCATTGCTTTTGAATTGAACCTGGGTTCTTTAAAGATGTCTGTGCCTTTCAGATTATAGTGGCTTTCTCTTTTCTCATACCTTTCTTGGATGTTCACTGGCAATATTTTTTTATTTGCTTTATACAAAACCTGAAGGATATTATAGTCAACTATATCCTCAAACTTTAGTAACTTACATTTAATAAATAGTTGATTTGATGGATCTCTATATCTAATATTATGTATAGTTTTCAGAGCCCGTTTTTGTAGAATGAACAGTGGCTGTATATAGGTTTTATAGGTTGAACCCCAAATTTCCACACAGTAAGTTAAATATGGCATAATCATTGTGTTGTATAAAACAAGTAACGCGGATTGATTTAGGGAGAATTTGACTTTATGTAACACCGCGATGGATTTTGCCATTTTTCCTCTTGTGTAATTTATATGTGACTTCCATTTGAGGTCCTCATCAATGATGACACCTAAAAATTTCGTTTCTTGAACCCTTTGAATTTCCATACCGTCTATTTTTATTGATACATCCAATATTTTTCGTTTGTCATTGAATATTATACATTTAGTTTTTTTAACATTGAGAGCCACTTTATTTAGGTCAAACCAATGTTTTATTTTTTGGAGTTCTTCATTTACTACTTCTGTTATCTCCTGTATGTCTTTTCCTGACTAAAATAATGTTGTATCATCGGCAAATAAAATACTTTGCAGTTTATCTGATGCTTTTACAAAGTCATTAATGTATAATATGAACAATAATGGCCCAAGTATCGAGCCTTGGGGAACCCCCCAGTTGATGTCACGTAAGTTTGATGCTGTGTCATTTATTTGAACATATTGCTTTCTATTTTCTAAATAGCTTGAGATCCATTTATGAGCGATACCTCTAATTCCATATTTTTCTAGTTTCCAAAGTAGTCTTGAGTGATTAATTACATCAAATGCCTTTTGTAGGTCAATGAAAATACCTACACAATAGTTTTTATTGTTTATTTCTCTTGCTATTTTTTCAGTTAATTCCATTATAGCCATTGCTGTAGAGTGATTTTTCCTGAATCCATACTGACTATTGATAAGAATATCCTCTTTTTGTATGAATTTGTGCAATATTGCTGCAAACACTTTTTCTAAAATTTTTGAAAATTGTGGCAATAAAGACACTGGTCAGTAATTTGAAAAATCATGCTTGTCTCCATTTTTGTAAATAGGTACAATTTTAGCTTTTTTTTATTTTCTCAGGAAAAGTTCCTGTTGTTAATGACAGATTACAGATATAAGTGAATGGTTCAATAATTATTGAACCATTCACTTATATCTGTACCTATTATAATAGGTTCAATTATGTTTTTTATGATCATCATGTCTAAAACTTCACAGTCAGCTCTTGTTTCCACAATTTTTCACAATTTTTCTTATTTCATCTATTTCCACATTGTCAATGAATATACTGTTTACATGGTCTGTGATTGTATTTTCCGTTTTATATGTTATTTGGGGTATATTTTCTGCAATTGTAGATCCTACATTTGCAAAATATTTACAGAACTCATTTGTAATTTTATTCATCTCAGATATTTCAAAATTTTCTTTAACAAAATAATTTGGGTATGCGCTTTTGATATTATTTCCTTTGTGGACCCGCCCACTGCCTGTCATCACTCAGGTCCGCAGACGCTGCATAAAATGCACTTACTCACTTACTATTGAACTGTAGTGGATTGCATACCTCTCACTTTATTATATTAGATCCACGCCTCTCACCTGGAACGTGAGAGGTATGCAATCCGTCAAATACAGACTTTCTAAACTTCAGTTGTTGTTAAAAAACAATTATGATGTTATATGCCTTCAAGAAATGAGCTTAAAAACGATAAATGATGTTGACGATGTACATGTAAGGGAGCTCTGGGACAAAGGGGAAAGTATTATTTCTGTTGGTGAAGACACTGCTGACGGGGTCGGAATATTTTTTAACAATAAGAACGTGGAAATTATTAGAAAAAGAGAAATGATACCAGGTAGACATTTATTGGTTGATTGCTTCTATAATAATAATAATAAATATCGAATTATTAATGTTTATACTGCACCTTCTAAAGCTTCTAAATGCAAATTATTCCGTAAGCTTGGTGAGTTTGACAGTAAGTTATAGTGTTATATTATGTGGAGATTTTAATACTATTACTGATTTAAAAGATCGAATAGGGCTGGAAAGCGGAAGTGCGAGAATTTGCGAGATTTCCGTCCACGGATACAAACAAACAACACACGCTGGTTGTCCTGTACTGATATCGCGGACTTCATACGCTCTGATGGCTTTTTCAGTGTTATTTTGGACACATTTCGTCACTGGGACGAAAAAGTGATAATATTCGAGTAAGTTATACTCGTAGTGACATGCGCCTTTTTATATCTGTAGACGCCTTGGTCAAGGAGGGTCGACACGCCCGCCTGTCTTTTCCTCTGCATTTGATTCGCATTTTTTTATTTATTCCCCTGTCACTGGACATGTGGAGCTCCGTGTGTGAGGGCAACACCTCTACTGTGAAACAAACCACAAACTAAATATGGTCATAACCTCTTAACCCCCACTTTACCCATGTACATTTTCATCACTTTGGCTTTTGTTGATTTTTTGTCATATTTTTATAACTTTTTTGTCGCTTTTTTATCATGTTTTTATAACTGTTTTTGTCACGTTTTTGTCGCTTTTTTGTTGTGTGTTATGCTTGTTGCTGAACTGGTGAAAATGTGCTCGGTTAAGGTGGGGGTTAAGAGGTTTTAACTAAAAGAAAAAGTAAAATAAACTCAAGTCTTTGGTATAAATTGCCTCTGTAAACTATTTTATCAACAACGGACCTACGTGCCTTAATGTGCTGGTGTTGGTCGTCTCCAGCTGGCGTTGATTGGCATTTTGTGTTGAACTGCTAAGGCTAATCACTCGCTATGTCATGAAAGCATTTTGCACTATTCAATTCAGCCACCTCCTCGAACAGCTGGTTATTTGTTTGTATCCGAGCGAAGAACCGGAAGTGCTTCTGGTACGAGACTTTCCAGCCCTATAGCAAACACTCAAGTACAAGTAGGAACGGAGGGTAAATTGTTAAAAGAAGTTACAGAAGATCTTATTGATGTTTATAGAACACTGTTTCTGAAGCTGTAAGGTGCATGCCGCCACCTACAGACAAAGAGGGTGTGCGTCGCTTCCTGGGATTTGTGACTTATTTATCAAAGTTTATTCCCAACCTAAGCGAGATTGATGCCCCGCTCAGACAGCTTACCAAAAGTGACGTGGAGTTTGCATGGCAGCCAGCTCAGCAGCAGGCATTCGACAAACTCAAGCACCTGTGCACTCATCACCCAGTACTAAAATTTTATGATGTGTCCAAACCAGTGAAGATCTATTGTGACGCCAGCAGCACTGGACTGGGAGCCGTGCTGGTACAAGATGACCAGCCTGTGGCCTTCTCATCTAGATCCATGACCGATGCGGAGACGCGCTACGCACAGATTGAGAAGGAAATGCTGTCCATGGTCCATGCCTGCACCAAGTTTCACCATTACATATTTGGGAAACATGTCACTGTCTTCAATGATCACAAGCCACTTGAGGACATTTACAAGAAACCATTGTTATCTACCCCAATGCGCATCCAGAGAATGCGTTTGATACTTCAGTGGTATGACATCTCTGTCAAATACAGAAGAGGAAAAGACATGGAGCTTCCAGAGCACAATTGTCCTACAAAACCCCTGAGGCAGGTTCATTAGAGTGTGTCTCTATGCTAAGCTTCCTGTCTGTAAGTGATGAGAAATATGCCGAGCTACAGGAACGCACTAAAGATGAACTAAGCATTCTCCTACAGGTCATCCACCAAGGCTGGCCAGACCACAGGAGGGAAGTGCCCATACCTGTTCAGCCACACTGGGACTCACGGAGCCAACTTGCAGTAACTGATGGCATAGCCTACAAAGGGATGCGGATTGTAGTTCCCCCCACCATGAGAAAGCACATGCTACAGTGAGGAAAATAAGTATTTGAACACCCTGCTATTTTGCAAGTTCTCCCACTTAGAAATCATGGAGGGGTCTGAAATTGTCATCGTAGGTGCATGTCCACTGTGAGAGACATAATCTAAAAAAAAAAATCCAGAAATCACAATGTATGATTTTGTAACTATTTATTTGTATGATACAGCTGCAAATAAGTATTTGAACACCTGAGAAAATCAATGTTAATATTTGGTACAGTAGCCTTTGTTTGCAATTACAGAGGTCAAACGTTTCCTGTAGTTTTTCACCAGGTTTGCACACACTGCAGGAGGGATTTTGGCCCACTCCTCCACACAGATCTTCTCTAGATCAGTCAGGTTTCTGGGCTGTCGCTGAGAAACACGGAGTTTGAGCTCCCTCCAAAGATTCTCTATTGGGTTTAGGTCTGGAGACTGGCTAGGCCACGCCAGAACCTTGATATGCTTCTTACAGAGCCACTCCTTGGTTATCCTGGCTGTGTGCTTCGGGTCATTGTCATGTTGGAAGACCCAGCCTCGACCCATCTTCAATGCTCTAACTGAGGGAAGGAGGTTGTTCCCCAAAATCTCGCAATACATGGCCCCGGTCATCCTCTCCTTAATACAGTGCAGTCGCCCTGTCCCATGTGCAGAAAAACACCCCCAAAGCATGATGCTACCACCCCCATGCTTCACAGTAGGGATGGTGTTCTTGGGATGGTACTCATCATTCTTCTTCCTCCAAACACGTTTAGTGGAATTATGACCAAAACGTTCCATTTTGGTCTCATCTGACCACATGACTTTCTCCCATGACTCCTCTGGATCATCCAAATGGTCATTGGCAAACTTAAGACGGGCCTTGACATGTGCTGGTTTAAGCAGGGGAACCTTCCGTGCCATGCATGATTTCAAACCATGACGTCTTAGTGTATTACCAACAGTAACCTTGGAAACGGTGGTCCCAGCTCTTTTCAGGTCATTGACCAGCTCCCCCCGTGTAGTTCTGTGCTGATTTCTCACCTTTCTTAGGATCATTGAGACCCCACGAGGTGAGATCTTGCATGGAGCCTCAGTCCGAGGGAGATTGACAGTCATGTTTAGCTTCTTCCATTTTCTAATGATTGCTCCAACAGTGGACCTTTTTTCACCAAGCTGCTTGGCAATTTCCCCGTAGCCCTTTCCAACCTTGTGGAGGTGTACAATTTTGTCTCTAGTGTCTTTGGACAGCTCTTTGGTCTTGGCCATGTTAGTAGTTGGATTCTTACTGATTGTATGGGGTGGACAGGTGTCTTTATGCAGCTAATGACCTCAAACAGGTGCATCTAAATTTAGGATAATAAATGGAGTGGAGGTGGACATTTTAAAGGCAGACTAACAGGTCTTTGAGGGTCAGAATTCTAGCTGATAGACAGGTGTTCAAATACTTATTTGCAGCTGTATCATACAAATAAATAGTTAAAAAATCATACATTGTGATTTCTGGATTTCTGGATTTTTTTAGATTATGTCTCTCACAGTGGACATGCACCCAAGATGACAATTTCAGACCCCTCCATGATTTCTAAGTGGGAGAACGTGCAAAATAGCAGGGTGTTCAAATACTTATTTTCCTCACTGTAAATCTCATACATCAGTCTCACCTGGGAATGGTGAAAAGCAAGCAGCGTGCACGTGAAGTGTTATATTGGCCAGGTATGAGTGCAGAGATCGACAACATGATCAGAAATTGTGCCAAGTGTGCGGATCTCCAAAACAGACTTCCCAAACTGCCGCTAATGCCAACAGAGACGCCTGAGCTCCCATTTGAAGTGGTAGCTTCTGATCTGTTTGAGTTCGAAGACAAGCAATACATGCTACTAGTGGACTATTACTCTAAGTACATTGAGGTTGATAGACTCAAGGATCAACGCAGCCGCACAACAATAGAGACTCTGAAAGCTCAGTTCAGCAGGCATGGTATCCCTGCCATTCTGCGGACGGACAACGGTCCACAGTATGCATCGGCGGAGTTCAAGGAGTTCTGTGAGAGCTACGGCATCCGGCACAAAACATCTTCACCTCACACACCACACTCCAATGGTGAAGCAGAGCGGGCAGTGCAAACAGTGAAGAGGCTGTGGAGCAAAGCTCCAGACAAACATCTTGCACTGTTAGACTACAGAACAACACCACTTGAATCAGTTGGACTGTCACCCTGCTTATGGGCAGGAGGCCACGTAATAAACTGCCTACAGCTCGTGCACTACTGAAACCTATGAGCTATGACCCTCTTCAAGTTAAACACCTTCTGGACAAGACCAAGTGCACACAAAAACTCTACCACGACAGGAGAGCAGCAGGTCCCCGCCCAGATCTACGGTCCGGAGATGAAGTCAGGATGGCACCGTTTCCTGGCAACCGGAAATGGACCCCTGCAGTCGTCGTACAGCCACACAGCTCTATGTAGTGGACAGTGGACGCAAGCTGTACCGCCGCAACAGTCAACATCTTCGCACCAGCACTGCAACTGCCAATCAGTCACGTCACGTTCCAAGTGAGGAAGAGCCCTGGCATAAAGTATCGCAAACACCAGCAGCCGAGGTTCAACAGCCCACTGCACCTCCCGAACCACCCTCTTCACTCCCGGTGAGGCCCCAGCGCTCACAAGCTTCAACAGGTGAATTCTACCGAACCAGGCGTGGAAGAGCAGTGAAGTCCCCGGACAAACTGAACATATGAACCTTTAACATCTGTCAGGGGTAGGCATGGACCATACGCCAGATGGAAGTGATGTGCTAGTAACCTCTCCTTCCTAGACTAGTTCAATTAAAAAAAAAAAAAAGGAAAATGTAAAAAAAAAAAGAAGTGAAATGTTTATTGTTCATAAACTTGAAATGTTAACAGTACTATAAGCTAAATAAAGAAGTACATGTTCATAAGTAAACTTAAAGCTAAAAAAAAGAAAAAAAACTAATACCGAGAAGTATTTCAATATTGCACTGTTCAAGAATTAAAGAATAATTTGGGTTAGCACTATTCTTCTCAGATTATTTTTATTACTGAGAAAGGGGGATGTAATGTATGTTTTATTGTGAAACTCACACCTGCATTATGCCCTTTGCTACTTCCCGTACTTCCGTCTTGGCGGATTTGAATAAACACAGTTAAAGCTACAGCCGTCTCATCCATGTCTCCCCGTACTCACAACAAATAAGTACATTACACCTTTAGCCTCGTATTCGGGTCCTAGTCCCTTAACTAGGTGGCGTTGTCGGCTCCCAAAACATTTAATACTACAACCACCGGCTACATATACACAAGGACTCTGTGTTGTCTTTCTGTCTAACTGACAGCCTAATTCGGAGGGTTCTTATCATGGCGGACGCTTACGCACACCCGGTTTGGCGTTAGAGCTCTTACCAATTTTCACATTTTAGACACAGCCAGAGGCTGCTCCCAAAACTTTATGACCACCATGTTTTGTGATTGTATTTGTAGTATTTTTTGTGAAGCACTTTGTGACCTCTGTCTGTGAAAGGTGCTATATAAATCTTCAACGAAGGTACTTGAGTCATCTTCTGTACTTGGTAGTTGAGGTCTCCAAACGTTTCGCCTCTCATCCAAAAGGCTTCGTCAGTGAACAAGGTTTCCCTCAGCAAGCAGCGTAGATAAAGACCAGTTGGGAGGAGTTGGCTCCTCCCCTCTAATAACAGCTACTCTCACCTGTGGGTAAACACCTTTGAAGTAGAGCGTCTGTAACGACCTGCTCCCCCCAGTATCGGTCAGCCCTGTCCTATTCATGGCTGATCACTGCTAATTACCTGCCTATTGTTCTTTTGTTAGCTGAGGTATCGTCTTCTTGGACTGGCCGTGCTCTGTCCGTTTTCCCCGAAGCAGATTGGAGTAAAAAGAAGAAAGATTAAATCTTAGCCCACCATTTCGGTTCATGGAGGGATTTTCTTTTCTGACAAAAATAGCTTCTTTTACTCCTCTTTCAAACCAACGTTCTTCTTTAGCTAGAATTTTGACCTCCCCGTCCTCAAAAGAGTGATTGGAGGCTTTAAGGTGAAGGTGCACAGCCGACTGAGGGCCGCTTGTGCTTTCTCTTCGGTGTTGATAAAGTCTCTTCTGTAAGACTTGTTTGGTTTCTCCAATATAATGTTCTTTGCATTCTTCTTCTTTGCATCGAATAGAATAAACCAAATTGCTTTGTTTGTGGCTCGGCGTTTTGTCTTTGGGATGAACTAATTTTTGTCTCAGTGTGTTCACAGGTTTGTGGTACACTGGAATCCTGTGCTGTTTAAAGATTCTCTGGAGTTTCTCTGATACCCCGGCTACATACGGCACTGCAACTCCCTTCCTTCTGGGTTCTGTAGTCTGTCTGTCCTGCTCTTTGGGTCTTCTTGCCCTTTGTGCTCTAGTGAAGGACCAGTTAGGATAGCCACAGTCTGAGAGGGCTCTCTGGACATGTTGCTCCTCTTTGGTCTTTCCTTCTGCACTGGTAGGCACCTCTTTAGCTCTATGTCTGAGTGTCCTAATGACCCCTATTTTGTGTTGGAGTGGATGGTTAGAGTCAAACATCAAATACTGGTCAGTATGAGTTGCCTTCCTGTAAACCTCTGTCTGAAGTTGTCCGTTTTCCCCTATGATAACTTTACAATCTAAAAAGGCAAGTTGTTTCTCCTTAGCGTCCTCCCGAGTAAATTTAATGTTAGGGTCCACAGCATTGATGTGATCTGTAAAAGGTGTCACTTCCCTCTCTTTAATTTTGATCCACGTGTCATCTACATATCTGAGCCAGTGGCTGGGTTTGTTACCTGGGTATGAGGCCAAGGTATTCTTCTCCATTTCCTCCATGTAGAGGTTAGCCACTATGGGTGAAACTGGAGAACCCATAGCACAGCCGTGGATCTGTCTGTAGAAGTTGCCCCTGAACTGGAAATATGTGGTGCTAAGGCAGATCTCCAGTAGTTGGCAAATGTGGTCAGGGGTGAGCTGGGTCCTATCCGCTAAAGTGCTGTCCTCAGTCAGTCTCTTCCTCACCGCCGTGACTGCTGCTGAGGTAGGGACGGATGTAAACAGTGCTGTCACATCGTAAGAAACCATAGTTTCATCTGTTTCCAGCTGCAGGTGTTTGATCTTCTCCACAAATTCCTTGGTGTTTTCCACATGGTGTTCTGTGTTGCCGACTAAAGGGGCTAAAATGAACTTGAGATGTTTCGCCAGATTATAGGTGATGGAGTTAATGCCACTCACAATGGGTCTGAGAGGAAAACCTATATAAATATATAAATATTATATAAATATTATTTACTTACTTACCTGGTCAGACCGGTTTGGCACTGGCCTCTGCTATGGAAAAGCTCGCCAAACCGGGTTAGCCTGCCTGTGGAAAGACCCCTTTTTGTTTTATTTAGATCCCCATTAGCCATTGAAATAAAGCAGTAGCTATTCTTCTTGGGGTCTTAAACATTTCTTAACAGATATTACATCAAAGCTGTGCAACAATGAAGACAGACACCTACTGTATATTGTCCAACAACAACATAGTGTCCAAATAAAGACGTTTAAGGTGAAAAAAATAGAAACATCCAAAAGATCCTTCACATTTCCCTTTATTTTATCTCAACAGCTGTTTCATAAAGCTACAGTATGCAAATTAGCCATGCGGCTTAAGTTTCTACTAAATGAAGCAAAAGCACAAACTGCTTCATTTAGACCATTTACTGAGGAGGCTCTTTAAAACCATGTGACTGTGCTGTGGTGACGACAACATGTATTTTGTCACTTTTATAAAGTTTGGCTTGTGCAGAATTTTTTTTGAGGAGGTGTTGGTTAAAATTCTGCTGCGACCAACACCCTCCTTCGCACCCTTCCTTCAGAGTTTTAACCAACACCTCCTCAGTGATTCTGTCCCTATGTTCTGTCCTTGGTTCTGATTGGACGACCGGGCTAACGCTCAGCCTGACCAATCAGAAGACAGAAGACAGCTATAAAGCCGGCTGTGTGCACCATGAACGACATTGTATTTTCTTAGCGAGAAATATTAACTTTCTTGCTACAAAATGTCTGGACGCGGTAAGGGTGCGGGAAAAGCCAGAGCAAAGGCCAAGAGCCGCTCTTCCAGAGCCGGGCTGCAGTTCCCCGTGGGCCGTGTGCACAGGCTGCTGAGGAAAGGTAACTACGCTCAACGCGTTGGAGCTGGAGCCCCCGTGTATCTGGCGGCAGTGCTCGAGTATCTGACCGCTGAGATTCTAGAGTTGGCCGGTAACGCCGCTCGTGACAACAAGAAAACTAGGATCATCCCCCGCCACCTCCAGTTGGCCGTCCGTAACGACGAGGAGCTCAACAAGCTGCTGGGCGGAGTGACCATCGCTCAGGGAGGTGTGCTGCCCAACATCCAGGCTGTGCTTCTGCCCAAGAAGACCGAGAAGGCCAAATAAAGGCCCATTCTTACCTACAAAACAACGGCTCTTTTAAGAGCCACTACTTCGTAAAATGAGTGACTTCAATGCATTTTCTGGTAGTGGTTAGTCTTGCCCGTGTTTTTCATATTTTTATTGTAGCTATAGCGATGATTAGTTGAAATAGTAACGTTTTATTTGACGAAGTTTCTTGGAAAAAGTCCTTAATTTGTGACAATGTGTCCGATGTTTTGTAATGGAGTCCAGATTTCTTGGGTTCTCTAAAAAGTCTTAAATTTTTTTTTTCTTGTTTCGTCCACTCCAGTTTTCACAGAGCAGCTCCAAGAAATGCACAGGAAGTCTGAGGCACATGAGCCAGCGAGTGTCTCTGATTGTTTCGTCCATCTTTTTACAAGTAATTTGCTTGATCACAGATTTAGAGTCAAACAAATTTAAATATATCAGGGAAATTTGCCATGTATGTGGTGCAAGGCACCATTGTTCAAAGACTAACACAGAGAAAATAAAAAGTGGAGCAACTCCGTCCGCTGCCGAGTCCTTGCTGCTCTGTAGTGTCCAAATGCACACAGCTTTAATCGCTCACAAACGTAGCTTTAAAAGTATTGCACATTTTAAAAGCAACACTAGTTTACTTTGGAAAATGTACAAGGTAAAATATCAACTTTTATAATTTGGACTTCACAGTGTGTTGGATATGAATGAAATAGGGTTGTTCCCAGTTTTTCTGTTTTTAGCTAATGTTAGTCTGCGGAAACCCAGAGAGGTGTCATTTGACCTTTATACCTGTAGAGACAGGTCAATTGACACAAAGGATTTTAGCTGGGTGCAGAGGACAGGAATTTCAGTTACTATGTAGTTTTATACAGTTGCATTAATATTTTAGCTCTTTTTTTATTTTTTTTTCTCCACATATGTTAATAGATACATAAGTAATATATATTTAACATTCTCATAAGGTGGAGGCTTTAACCCTCTATCACACAGCAACCCTTTTTCCTGATTTTGGCATTTTTTGTATGCAAAACAATTTTTCTAGTTACTTAAAAAAATAATTAAGAAAATAATAATTGCCAACTTTCCAGCACAAGCTTTATTTACCTCATGGCAAAAGAACACACACATTATTTATTTTTAATCATTGTGTGGTGTGAGAAATATAAAAAAGAACAACTGTGATTTGTTTTCAATGCTTTTTATTTGTGGAAAAAAAAATAGTAAAAAATACTGATGATAATAGAGCAACTGCGCACACGTATGGTAAATTTAATTCAGGCCACTACAAAAGTAATGCAGCCTAACATGCTTTCTTACAATACATGTATCTAAAAATATTTCAGAATATTAGTATGAATTTTCTTTTAATTTGTTGTTATGGCTCAGAGATTCGTTTCAAGAACTCCCAATACATCAAAATAGGCTAATTGTCACGAAAACTAGTTTTACGCATACGTTATTGCCGTTTTGAGCCTTCAAACTTCATTAGCATAATCTTGGGTGGTGGAGGGACCGTATAATCATTCTACCAATCAGATGTGAGGAACAGCGCAGCGAATTTGCATGTGTGGGTATATAAATAGGAGAGGACAAGCCTAGAGTTCATACTGTCTCACTGATCTTCAATAAGTATCACCATGCCAGAGCCTGCCAAATCTGCGCCCAAGAAGGGATCCAAGAAGGCCGTCACCAAGACCGCTGGGAAAGGAGGCAAAAAGAGGAGAGCTAAGAGAAAGGAAAGCTATGCCATCTACGTATACAAGGTGCTGAAGCAGGTTCATCCTGACACCGGAATCTCCTCCAAGGCCATGAGCATCATGAACTCGTTCGTGAACGACATCTTCGAGAGGATCGGCGGTGAGGCTTCCCGCCTGGCGCATTACAACAAGCGCTCCACCATCACCTCCAGGGAGATCCAGACCGCCGTGCGCCTTCTCCTGCCCGGAGAGCTGGCCAAGCATGCCGTGTCCGAGGGCACCAAGGCCGTGACCAAGTACACCAGCTCCAAGTAAAATCCGCTTTGATTGCGGCAATAAACGGCCCTTTTAAGGGCCACCCAAATTAATAAGGAGCTGTACTTCCAATCACACTAATTGCTTTGTAATTCATCAAGTAAGTCTAGATTAATTTATATGTATATTAATTTTATGTTCATTTTTACCTCAAGTCTTGTGCCTAACTGCAGTATCTATTGAGCTCAACAACTTTTTAGGACGTGGATGAAGATACGTAGGTTTAACATTTAAACTATTTTATTGTAATCATTATGCATGTTTTATAGCCTTCTAGTTGTCATTGCTTATGTTTTGTAATCTAAATTCTGTGTTATATGTTTTATGTTGCACGAGTGTACCGAGAAAAAAATCCTAGTTTGTAAACCTGTTCTCAAACCATGGCAATAAATCTGATTCTGAACACGAAACATAACACAGGACTTGGCTCCACTATTTAATTCTTCATTTTGGGAAGTGTTGAGCCAGGCAGCAAAGGCTCCGGTACCAGACACCATATCATTGGGTTTATAAAAAGCGATTAGTATTTATGAGAAAACATATTTTTTACTAGTGAAAAGACGTTCACTAGTTGTTGGGAAGTCCCATCTGCTCGCACATGCGTAGTAGATGGCCCCTCCCACTGCCTGTCTTCACCAACGTCCGCAGACGCGCGGAGACTTTGTTCTAGTGATGTGAAGTTCGGTTCATTTTACTGACTCGAGTTAAAATGAATCACTCACCAAAGTGAATCGGGTGTTTTGAGTCGTTTGATTCAGTGAGTCAGTCTAATGTAAACCACCATTTAAACCAATTAAAATATTACAGTAGTTGGGAAAATATCATAGAGAATCCATTAATACTTGTTTAATAAAAAAAATAAAAAATACATGGTGATTTGATTGTAATTTGGTGCCATTTTAGACTGTAAAACTGGATAAAGTTATATTTTATGTAATCCATGATTTTGGCATTCAATTATTTATCTGTTTTTCCAATACTCTGCCTGAATTTTCCACTCCGCTTTATTTACTCTGCTTTAGCGCGAGGCTAGCTTAGCCGGGAGTTAGCAGTTGAGTCATTTGATTCAGACGTATCAGTGCCTTTGTTTGACGTGAACCACAGAGTGATTCGTTCTCCCAGACCAGTTCATACGAGTCACTCACTCACACAGAGCAGCATAGGACTTCTCAGTGCAATAACTCTAGTTTTGTACAGAAATATTCAACCTCATTTAACATCAATAATGTTCGAGGCGGTCACGTGTGGAGGTTTTTTTTTGGTTAGAATATACGACTTTCTTCAACCCAGTTAGCGGCTCTGTGGGAGAACGAGAGTTACGAGACGAGTCAGAATCATAGCGTGTGCTGAATGAGATGAACGATTCGTTCAGAGCTGAACGACTTGAAAGGGAGCGGGGAGGAGCTGAACCAGAACCACAGTGAGTCGTTCACTGCTCGTGCGGCTCGTAGAGCGGGCGCGGGCAGGCAGGAAGGAGAACGTTAGGGGGAAATAGTTATTAGTTGTGAACAATAAGCTTTTGGTTTCTGTGCTCAAACTAGCTACACACACATAATATTAGTGTGCCATTCATTGGGACTAAAAAACGCAGTCCAGGGATCGCAGTTTAGAAAGCAGTGGGCGGGCGAGTTAGTGAACGAGTTAATGGAGGCGGGGAATCACGACTCCTGAGTCAGTAAAGTGAATCGAATCTTTTGAACGATTCGTTCACGAATCGCACATCACTACTTTGTTCGACACTGCACAAATCTGGCCTTATGGCAGAGTGGCATTTTTGAAAGAAAACCATAAGAAATACCGTTTTCTTTTTGCTAGAAGCCACATGGAGGCCACATGGTGGTTTCTAGCAAACAGAAAACGGGACTTCTTATGGTTTTCTTTCATAAATGGCTTGTTCTTGCCACTCTGCCATAAGGCCAGATTTGTGCAGTGTACGACTAATAGTTGTCCTGTGTACAGTTTCCCCCACCTGAGGTGTAGCTCTCTGCAGTTCATCCAGGGTCATCATAGGCTTCTTGGTAACAGCTCTGGTCAGTGCGGTCCTTGTTCGGTCAGTAAATTTAGGAGAACAGCCGGGTCTTGGTAGGTTTGCAGTGATGCCACACTCTTTCCTGGATGATGTATTTAACTGTACTTTGAGAGATGTTAAAAGCTTTGGAAATGTTTTTATAACCTAACCCAGCTTTATACTTCTCAATAACTTTATCTCGAACCCGTCTGGTGTGTTATTGGACTTCATGATGTTGTTTAGTGACCAATACACTCTGACCATAGCTCTGAGGCCCTCAAAGAACAGCTGGAATTATACTGAGAGTAGATTACACACAGGTGGCCTCTATTTAATGGTTAGGGCAAGGTGTGAACATTCTGCAGTCATTGGGAATGTTATAAAGGCAATTTAATGCACTCCGAAAATGCGTTATGAATACTTATGCACGCCCCACTTTTCACTTTTCTATTTTTTGAAAAATAACAGAATCATGTATCATTTTGCTTTCACTTCACAGTTGTCTGTTGTGTGTGAACTTTCAGTAAAAATTCAAAATAAAATCTTTACGTTTATGGTTGTAAACATAACAAAATGTGAAAAAAGTGAAGCGCTGTGAATACTTTCCGGATGCACTGTATGTATGTTTGAAGCTCCACAAAATTTTGATTTTCTGTAGAAAGTTTTATTTTTGTCATCCATCCATCCATTTTCTTCCGCTTTATCCGGGGCCGGGTCGCGGAGGCAGCAGTCTCAGCAGAGATGCCCAGACTTCCCAATCCACGCACACCTCCTCCAGCTGTTCTTTTTGTCGTATTTGTGGATTTTTTTTTACCACCATTTCTGTAGTAGCCTCTTGTGCAGTTCCCTAAAATGACAGATATTTATTACGTGACAGTAGAGCCACTAATAAGAACTATAGGCAAAAACCTTACCTGCGTGCTTGGCCGTGTACTGGTACAGGATAAAGGAACAGGCACACTTTTAAAGCCCATGGTCCTATTGACAATGAAAAAGGAAAAGGAAAAGGCTTCAAACAGTGTTTCCAAAATGAACCTTCATGTTTCATGAACCATGAGATTATGTGACCGATGCCTCGGTGAATGGAAATGCTTTCACATACAATATTTCAACTGAGGCATTCGAATATAACAAAAATAAGTTACTTTGTTAATTGTAATACATTCAAATCTTCAGTCATTCAAATGAGGCTTTAGTTTTTAATAATTTGTTGACACAATGGCTGTGAAGCCCCATTCGTTCATGAAGCTTCATATTGCCAATCATTACCTGTAGTGTGCTGATTGGTAAAGTACTGAGGGCCTTCCCCGCAGGACATTTCCTGCACAGTAACCAGGACATCATTTAAGTTGAAGGTTATCTGTTGAAAAAAAATAAAGTTAAGTATATTTGTACAGAACATCTGCCAATAAGTTCGCTAGTTATAGGGAAGTCCTCTCTGCTCGCACATGCGTAGTAATAAATAATAGTCCCGCCCACCATTTTCACCCAGGTCCGCAGAAGCGGAATACAAATATGTAGAGCAACTGTATCTTTTTCAAGGTTTGCCTTTTTTCCATCTAGCTGGAGAGACTGACCGAATTGAAAAGATGACTTGTACGCTTATCTGAGATATGAACAAGTATCATGCTGCAGAAGACACTTATCCAAAGTAGGCTCGAGATCAGTGGTAGGAGGGGGTTTGTGAGACCGTGCGTCCAGCTCAAGCTTGGGATGGGCAACATGAAGCTTCATGAAACACCAAAGCATTTGAAGCGATTGTGCCGAAGCTTCGAAACACAGTTCGAAACCGACTCCACAGTGACATCAAGAGGCAATGTTTCAGTATTACAAGATTCACAAAGGTTCAGCCGAGAGATGAAACACTACACCAGTGGGTGCTACGAGGTTCAAGCATACACCTGCATCTTTGGCTGTTTTTGTTTTGTTATTGTATTTTTTGCTTTCTTTGTTGTCGATGTCGTTTTTGTTTTTTTGAGCATTCCCACATGGAACATCTGCGGTGTTCAATCATCAAGTTAGAATTCTTGCACGATACTAACCATGATGTATTATTTGTCCAAGAAATGAGGCTAAATACCTATACTTGTATTTTAATACTTATATTACGTACGTGTTGATGACGTGTGTAAGAAAAAAGTGTAAACTATTGAGAAAGTATGAAACATCAAGGAGTTACAAATCCCTCGTGTTATCCAGCTTGTAAGGGTTTGATTACACGCTACAGAACAAGAAGACCATTTTAGCGAGATTAGCTGATAGACAACGGTCAACACTATAATTATTATGAACATAACGTGAAGTACAGATAAAGTACAAACACATAGACACAAACAAAGTGCAAGACTAGGATAAAAGACAACTGTCGACGGGGGTCTGGACTTCACTTCTTCTCTTTCTCTGAAGTCACCAGCTGGTTATACTGTTTTGTCACTAGGAACAACGGCAATAAAAGCCTTCTCTTGAGACGACTTCCATCTCCAGTGTATGCTTTGGCCATATCCAAATAACTGTTCTCGCGTGATACAAAAGAACCAAGTCCTTACATGCTCAAAGTTTGAACGAGGTCAAACCTGGAGCTGTGGGAGCTTCTGAAGCAGAGAATCACAGCCTTCTTCAAATTTAAATCGAAAGAAATTAATATAATCAAAAAACAAACTTGTGACCTTTTAGTCCGAGAATTGATATCAATAAAACAAGTGAAAGATAAACCTATTACAGACGAGCTTCAACTGAAAAATATAAAGGAACAAATCAATGATATGAATTCCGAAATGTTATTTAATGTATTTAAAAATGCTCAAGTCGACTATCGAGAAAATGTAGTCCAAGTCCTTAAGTCCAACAAAGAAAAGCTACAAAACAAATTCATTGAAACCATACATGATGATGAGGTAATCTTGAAAAGGGAAAAAGAAAAGTTATTCGAGGCCTGTGTGCAAAAGCATACGAGACCATTCCAATCGACACCGACTGTGTGAACTCCCTGTTGGGGGAGATCTCTCCTCCGTCCCTCCTGGATGTGACGCCTCTCCTGAGACGTCACCAAAGATGAAGTCTCAAGTGCAATAAAACAGCTCGACTCAGGCAAAAGCCCAGGTCCTGATAGCCTGCCCACTGAATTCTACCAGTTACTACATGATGAAGTGATCCAGTTATTAACGGATTATTTTAATGAGGGTCTGAAACGCGCGGATGGAGACTCCTTCTATCAAGGAGTACTGTGTCTGCTGATATTAATAATTATAGACACCAAACAATAATAAATACTGATTATAAAATATTAGCCAAGATTATTATGATAGAATGCATGATATTCTTGAAGGCATTATAGAAAAGGAACAAACGTGCTATTAAAGGGCATCTAATGTGGGACAATTTATGTGCTTTAAAGGAACAGGCCACCGTTTTTCCATACTGAGATATGTTCTTACCTGAACTTAGACGAGTTGATACGTACCTGTCTGGTCTTTGTGCCCGTGGAAGAGTGTAGTCGCTTCTAACTTCACCCCGTTTTGAGCTATAGGAATATGCTGAGAGAGGCTAAATGCTAACAACATTTTACTGCCATACTTTTGTTTTATATATTATATTTTGCCTTAAGCATACTTTTGCATGTCATTAGGACATTTATTTGATTATTCCCAGGTAGGAACAGTTTTTTGTTATCTTGGTTCCGCTGGGGCGTTTTAGTATGATGCACACCCCAAGCAAGAAAACGACAGCATGGCGTGTCAAGGCCACGGTTTAAAGACTATAAGTGTGCTAAAAACTCATTTCTGCCTTGTAATTATGGGTCAGCCAGCGAGGTATGTTTGTATGTGTTTATACAAATGTATGTCTTTATTTTATCCCTTGTTTATACCTTACGGTATTTTTATGTTGTATATTTTTTAGTTCGACGGTGGCGTCGGTGGCATCGGTGATGTTGTGATCAGCATTAAAATTCTCAAGCCATCAGTATAAAGAGCTCTGAATGACTTTTTATTAAGTAAGACGAGGTGGAAGTGATAGTCGAACTCGGACCTGCATGATTCCCGGCCTCCTGGTGGCGACATCGCGTCATTGCACCAAGGACCAAGCTGCTGCAAATGTTTATGGAGACACGTGTTCAACAGTTGCTACCTCAACAAGACGTCCAGAAGCCAGACATTCAAGTTTATGTTTGGAAAAGTGACACAAGGAGGGAGAAACAATAAGGAACTGTGTTAAGCCTGACAACAACAGTAAAACAAGGTAACAAGAAGGGAATTAATGCAACCAAGTTCACAATTAATTTCTCAAGTCAAGTTAATAAATAAAAAGGACATTTTCATCAAGTAACTAGAAATGCAGCAATGGCTGCGCCATTGCGATTGACTGCGGAACTGCGGGAATCGAATGCATAAATTGCATAAATTGGTTAATTTGCATAATCTAATGTTCATAAACTGGTGAAATTGCATAAAATGGTAAAATGCATAAACTGGATGAATTGCATAAACTGGTTAAATTGCAGAAAAACTGTAAAATGCATAAATTGGTTAATTTGCATAATCTAATTTGCATAAACCGGTAAAATGCATAAACTTTCATGTTGCATGAACTTAAGATTGCATAAACTGGTTAAATTGCAAAAACTGTAAAATGCATAAATTGGTTAATTTGCATAATCTAATTTGCATAAACCGGTAAAATGCATGAACAGTTTAAATTGCACAAACTGTTATGTTGCATAAACTGGTTAAATTGCAAAAAAACAGTAAAATGCATTAATTGGTTAATTTGCATAAATTATATAAACTGCCTTAACTGTTTAAATTTCATAAATCCTAAATGGCATAAATTGTTATGTTGCATAAACTGGTTAAAATGCGTAAACTGGTTAAATGCGTAAACTGGTTAAATTCCATAAAGTGGTTAATTTGCATAAATTGTTTATATTGCATAAACTTTTTAAATTCCATAAACTGGTAAAACTGTTGAAATCGCCTAAATGCTGAAATTGCAGAAGCTGCACAAATGGCTGAAACACATGGAGTGCCAGAAATCCTATTAAATGCATTGGCTGGATTCGCCATACACACTAATGGGGCAGAGACCACATACACACCAATGCAAAAATTTCAAATTCCCGTAGAAAAAAGTGGAAAACTGCAGAAGGCCAATTTTTCTCAAAACCCACAAGTTGCGGAAGCTGAACATGCACAAATTGCAGAAATTGCAGAAATTGCGGAAAAAAATGCGGAAAAGCATGAATTTGCGGGAGCCCCATTATGCGTCAATGGGAAAAATGTTCGGTATTTCGTCCGATTGCGGAAAAACCGTAAATCGCAGAAGTCCGAAAAGTAATAGCAGGATTCTCGTCAACATGCGGAACATTTTGATGCATAACTTGCAGAAATTGCACAAAGCATGAAAGTGCTGAAAGGTGCTGAAATTCAGGAAAAAGATGGAATAATAATAACTAGAAATGCAGCAATGGCTGCGCCATTGCGATTGACTGCGGAACTGCGGGAATCGAATGCAGAAATTGCATAAATTTGCATAAATTGGTTAATTTGCATAATCTAATGTTCATAAACTGGTGAAATTGCATAAACTGGTAAAATTGCAGAAAACTGTAAATGCATAATTGGTTAATTTGCATAATCTAATTTGCATAAACCGGTAAAATGCATGAACAGTTAAATTGCACAAACTGTTATGTTGCATAAACTGGTTAAATTGCAAAAAAAACGGTCAAATGCATTAATTGGTTAATTTGCATAAATTATATAAACTGCATTAACTGTTTAAATTTCATAAATCCTAAATGGCATAAATTGTTATGTTGCATAAACTGGTTAAAATGCGTAACTGGTTAAAATGCGTAAACTGGTTAAATTCCATAAAGTGGTTAATTTGCATAAATTGTTTATATTGCATAAACTTTTTAAATTCCATAAACTGGTCAAACTGTTGAAATCGCCTAAATGCTGAAGATGCAGAAGCTGCACAAATGGCTGAAACACATGGAGAGCCAGAAATCCTATTAAAATACATTGGCTGGATTCGCCATACACACTAATGGAGCAGAGACCACATACACACCAATGCAAAAAGTTCAAATTCCTGTAGAAAAAACTGGAAAACTGCAGAAGGCCATTTTTTCTCAAATCCACAAGTTGCGGAAGCTGAACATGCACAAGTTGCAGAAATTGCAGAAATTGCGGAAAAAAATGCGGAAAGCATGAATTTGCGGGAGCCCCATTATGCGTCAATGGGAAAAATGTGCGGTATTTCGTCCGATTGCGGAAAAACCGTAAATCGCAGAAGTCCGAAAAGTAATAGCAGGATTCTCCTCAACATGCGGAACGTTTTGATGCATAACTTGCAGAAATTGCACAAAGCATGAAAGTGCTGAAAGGTGCAGAAAATCAGGAAAAATGTGCGGGAATAATAATATAATAATAATAATAAAGAAACGAAAACCAATAATTGACTGCGGAAATTCCGCAGTCAATCAATAATACTAGAAATGCAGCAATGGCTGCGCCATTGCGATTGACTGCGGAACTGCGGGAATCGAATGCAGAAATTGCATAAATTGCATAAATTGGTTAATTTGCATAATCTAATGTTCATTAACTGGTGAAATTGCATAAACTGGTAAATGCATGAACTGGATAAATGCATAAATGGTTAAATTGCAGAAAACTGTAAAATGCATAAATTGGTTAATTTGCATAATCTAATTTGCATAAACCGGTAAAATGCATGAACAGTTTAAATTGCACAAACTGTTATGTTGCATAAACTGGTTAAATTACAAAAAAACGGTAAATGCATTAATTGGTTAATTTGCATAAATTATATAAACTGCATTAACTGTTTAAATTTCATAAATCCTAAATGGCATAAATTGTTATGTTGCATAAACTGGTTAAAATGCGTAAACTGGTTAAAATGCGTAAACTGGTTAAATTCCATAAAGTGGTTAATTTGCATAAATTGTTTATATTGCATAAACTTTTTAAATTCCATAAACTGGTCAAACTGTTGAAATCACCTAAATGCTGAAATAGCAGAAGCTGCACAAATGGCTGAAACACATGGAGAGCCAGAAATCCTATTTAAATGCATTGGCTGGATTCGCCATACACACTAATGGAGCAGAGACCACATACACACCAATGCAAAAATTTCAAATTCCCGTAGAAAAAAACGGAAAACTGCAGAAGGCCAATTTTTTCTCAAACCCACAAGTTGCGGAAGCTGAACATGCACAATTGCAGAAATTGCAGAAATTGCGGAAAAAAATGCGGAAAAGCATGAATTTGCGGGAGCCCCATTATAGTCAATGGGAAAAATGTTCGGTATTTCGTCCGATTGCGGAAAAACCGTAAATCGCAGAAGTCCGAAAAGTAATAGCAGGATTCTCCTCAACATGCGGAACGTTTTGATGCATAACTTGCAGAAATTGCACAAAGCATGAAAGTGCTGAAAGCTGCAGAAATCAGGAAAAAGATGGAATAATAACTAGAAATGCAGCAATGGCTGCGCCATTGCGATTGACTGCGGAACTGCGGGAATCGAATGCAGAAATTGCATAAATTTGCATAAATTGGTTAATTTGCATAATCTAATGTTCATAAACTGGTGAAATTGCATAAACTGGTAAAATTGCAGAAAAACTGTAAAATGCATAAATTGGTTAATTTGCATAATCTAATTTGCATAAACCGGTAAAATGCATGAACAGTTTAAATTGCACAAACTGTTATGTTGCATAAACTGGTTAAATTGCAAAAAAAACGGTCAATGCATTAATTGGTTAATTTGCATAAATTATATAAACTGCATTAACTGTTTAAATTTCATAAATCCTAAATGGCATAAATTGTTATGTTGCATAAACTGGTTAAAATGCGTAAACTGGTTAAAATGCGTAAACTGGTTAAATTCCATAAAGTGGTTAATTTGCATAAATTGTTTATATTGCATAAACTTTTTAAATTCCATAAACTGGTCAAACTGTTGAAATCGCCTAAATGCTGAAGATGCAGAAGCTGCACAAATGGCTGAAACACATGGAGAGCCAGAAATCCTATTAAAATACATTGGCTGGATTCGCCATACACACTAATGGAGCAGAGACCACATACACACCAATGCAAAAAGTTCAAATTCCTGTAGAAAAAAACTGGAAAACTGCAGAAGGCCAATTTTTTCTCAAATCCCACAAGTTGCGGAAGCTGAACATGCACAAGTTGCAGAAATTGCAGAAATTGCGGAAAAAAATGCGGAAAAGCATGAATTTGCGGGAGCCCCATTATGCGTCAATGGGAAAAATGTGCGGTATTTCGTCCGATTGCGGAAAAACCGTAAATCGCAGAAGTCCAAAAGTAATAGCAGGATTCTCCTCAACATGCGGAACGTTTTGATGCATAACTTGCAGAAATTGCACAAAGCATGAAAGTGCTGAAAGGTGCAGAAAATCAGGAAAAATGTGCCGGAATAATAATATAATAAAGAAACGCAAACCAATAATTGACTGCGGAAAATTCCGCAGTCAATCAACTAGAAATGCAGCAATGGCTGCGCCATTGCGATTGACTGCGGAACTGCGGGAATCGAATGCAGAAATTGCTAAAATTGCATAAATTGGTTAATTTGCATAATCTAATGTTCATAACTGGTAAAATCGCATAAACTGGTAAATGCATAAAATGGTAAAATGCATAATTGGTTAATTTGCATAAACTGGTTAAATTGCAGAAAAACTGTAAAATGCATAAATTGGTTAATTTGCATAATCTAATTTGCATAAACCGGTAAAATGCATGAACAGTTTGAATTGCACAAACTGTTATGTTGCATAAACTGGTTAAATTGCAAAAAAACGGTAAAATGCATTAATTGGTTAATTTGCATAAATTATATAAACTGCATTAGATGTTTAAATTCATAAATCCTAAATGGCATAAATTGTTATGTTGCATAAACTGGTTAAAATGTGTAAACTGGTTAAATGCGTAAACTGGTTAAATTCCATAAAGTGGTTAATTTGCATAAATTGTTTATATTGCATAAACTTTTTAAATTCCATAAACTGGTCAAACTGTTGAAATCGCCTAAATGCTGAAATTGCAGAAGCTGCACAAATGGCTGAAACACATGGAGTGCCAGAAATCCTATTAAAATGCATTGGCTGGATTCGCCATACACACTAATGGGCAGAGATCACATACACACCAATGCAAAATTTCAAATTCCTGTAGAAAAAAACTGGAAAACTGCAGAAGGCCAATTTTTCTCAAAACCCACAAGTTGCGGAAGCTGAACATGCACAAATTGCAGAAATTGCAGAAATTGCGGAAAAAATGCGGAAAAGCATGAATTTGCGGGAGCCCCATTATGCGTCAATGGGAAAAATGTTCGGTATTTCGTCCGATTGCGGAAAAACCGTAAATCGCAGAAGTCCGAAAAGTAATAGCAGGATTCTCCTCAACATGCGGAACGTTTGATGCATAACTTGCAGAAATTGCACAAAGCATGAAAGTGCTGAAAGGTGCAGAAAATCAGGAAAAATGTCGGAATAATAATAATAATAATAAAGAAACGGAAACCAATAATTGACTGCGGAAAGTTCCGCAGTCAATCAATAATACTAGAAATGCAGCAATGGCTGCGCCATTGCGATTGACTGCGGAACTGCGAGAATCGAATGCAGAAATTGCATAAATTGCATAAATTGGTTAATTTGCATAATCTAATGTTCATAAACTGGTGAAATTGCATAAACTGGTAAATTGCAGAAAAACTGTAAAATGCATGAATTGGTTAATTTGCATAATCTAATTTGCATAAACCAGTAAAATGCATGAACAGTTTAAATTGCACAAACTGTTATGTTGCATAAACTGGTTAAATTGCAAAACAACAGTAAATGCATTAATTGGTTAATTTGCATAAATTATATAAACTGCATGAACTGTTTAAATTTCATAAATCCTAAATGGCATAAATTGTTATGTTGCATAAACTGGTTAAAATGCGTAAACTGGTTAAATTCCATAAAGTGTTTAATTTGCATAAATTGTTTATATTGCATAAACTTTTTAAATTCCATAAACTGGTCAAACTGTTGAAATCGCCTAAATGCTGAAATGCAGAAGCTGCACAAATGGCTGAAACACATGGAGTGCCAGAAATCCTATTAAAATGCATTGGCTGGATTCGCCATACACACTAATGGAGCAGAGGCCACATACACACCAATGCAAAAATTTCAAATTCCCGTAGAAAAAAACTGGAAAACTGCAGAAGGCCAATTTTTTCTCAAAACCCACAAGTTGCGGAAGCTGAACATGCACAAATTGCAGGAAATTGCAGAAATTGCGGAAAAAATGCGGAAAAGCATGAATTTGCGGGAGCCCCATTATGCGTCAATGGGAAAAATGTTCGGTATTTCGTCCGATTGCGGAAAAACCGTAAATCGCAGAAGTCCGAAAAGTAATAGCAGGATTCTCCTCAACATGCGGAACGTTTTGATGCATAACTTGCAGAAATTGCACAAAGCATGAAAGTGCTGAAAGGTGCAGAAAATCAGGAAAAAGATGGAATAATAATAACTAGAAATGCAGCAATGGCTGCGCCATTGCGATTGACTGCGGAACTGCGGGAATCGAATGCAGAAATTGCATAAATTTGCATAAATTGGTTAATTTGCATAATCTAATGTTCATAAACTGGTGAAATTGCATAAACTGGTAAAATTGCAGAAAAACTGTAAAATGCATAAATTGGTTAATTTGCATAATCTAATTTGCATAAACCGGTAAATGCATGAACAGTTTAAATTGCACAAACTGTTATGTTGCATAAACTGGTTAAATTGCAAAAAAACGGTCAAATGCATTAATTGGTTAATTTGCATAAATTATATAAACTGCATTAACTGTTTAAATTTCATAAATCCTAAATGGCATAAATTGTTATGTTGCATAAACTGGTTAAAATGCGTAAACTGGTTAAAATGCGTAAACTGGTTAAATTCCATAAAGTGGTTAATTTGCATAAATTGTTTATATTGCATAAACTTTTTAAATTCCATAAACTGGTCAAACTGTTGAAATCGCCTAAATGCTGAAGATGCAGAAGCTGCACAAATGGCTGAAACACATGGAGAGCCAGAAATCCTATTAAAATACATTGGCTGGATTCGCCATACACACTAATGGAGCAGAGACCACATACACACCAATGCAAAAAGTTCAAATTCCTGTAGAAAAAAACTGGAAAACTGCAGAAGGCCAATTTTTCTCAAATCCCACAAGTTGCGGAAGCTGAACATGCACAAGTTGCAGAAATTGCAGAAATTGCGGAAAAAAATGCGGAAAAGCATGAATTTGCGGGAGCCCCATTATGCGTCAATGGGAAAAATGTGCGGTATTTCGTCCGATTGCGAAAAACCGTAAATCGCAGAAGTCCCAAAAGTAATAGCAGGATTCTCCTCAACATGCGGAACGTTTTGATGCATAACTTGCAGAAATTGCACAAAGCATGAAAGTGCTGAAAGGTGCAGAAAATCAGGAAAAATGTGCCGGAATAATAATAATAATAAGAAACGCAAACCAATAATTGACTGCGGAAAATTCCGCAGTCAATCAACTAGAAATGCAGCAATGGCTGCGCCATTGCGATTGACTGCGGAACTGCGGGAATCGAATGCAGAAATTGCATAAATCTGCATAAATTGGTTAATTTGCATAATCTAATGTTCATAAACTGGTGAAATTGCATAAACTGGTAAAATTGCAGAAAAACTGTAAAATGCATAAATTGGTTAATTTGCATAATCTAATTTGCATAAACCGGTAAAATGCATGAACAGTTTAATTGCACAAACTGTTATGTTGCATAAACTGGTTAAATTGCAAAAAAAACGGTAAAATGCATTAATTGGTTAATTTGCATAAATTATATAAACTGCATTAGCTGTTTAAATTTCATAAATCCTAAATGGCATAAATTGTTATGTTGCATAACTGGTTAAAATGCGTAAACTGGTTAAAATGCGTAAACTGGTTAAATTCCATAAAGTGGTTAATTTGCATAAATTGTTTTATATTGCATAAACTTTTTAAATTCCATAAACTGGTCAAACTGTTGAAATCGCCTAAATGCTGAAATTGCAGAAGCTGCACAAATGGCTGAAACACATGGAGCCAGAAATCCTATTAAAATGCATTGGCTGGATTCGCCATACACACTAATGGAGCAGAGACCACATACACACCAATGTAAAAATTTCAAATTCCTGTAGAAAAAACTGGAAAACTGCAGAAGGCCAATTTTTCTCAAATCCCACAAGTTGCGGAAGCTGAACATGCACAAGTTGCAGAAATTGCAGAAATTGCGGAAAAAAATGCGGAAAAGCATGAATTTGCGGGAGCCCCATTATGCGTCAATGGGAAAAATGTGCGGTATTTCGTCCGATTGCGGAAAAAACCGTAATCGCAGAAGTCCCAAAAGTAATAGCAGGATTCTCCTCAACATGCGGAACGTTTTGATGCATAACTTGCAGAAATTGCACAAAGCATGAAAGTGCTGAAAGCTGCAGAAAATCAGGAAAAAGATGGAATAATAATAATACTAGAAATGCTGCAATGGCTGAAGCCATTGCGATTGACTGCGGAACTGCGGGAATCGAATGCAGAAATTGCAGAAATTGCATAAATTGGTTAATTTGCATAATCTAATGTTCATAAACTGGTGAAATTGCATAAAATGGTAAAATGCATAACTGGATAAATTGCATGAACTGGTTAAATTGCAGAAAAACTGTAAAATGCATAAATTGGTTAATTTGCATATCTAATTTGCATAAATCGGTAAAATGCATAAACTTTCATGTTGCATGAACTTAAGATTGCATAAACTGGTTAAATTGCAAAAAACGTAAAATCATAAATTGGTTAATTTGCATAATCTAATTTGCATAAACCGGTAAAATGCATGAACAGTTTAAATGGCACAAACTGTTATGTTGCATAAACTGGTTAAATTGCAAAAAAACTGTAAAATGCATTAATTGGTTAATTTGCATAAATTATATAAACTGCCTTAACTGTTTAAATTTCATAAATCCTAAATGGCATAAATTGTTATGTTGCATAAACTGGTTAAAATGCGTAAACTGGTTAATTCCATAAAGTGGTTAATTTGCATAAATTGTTTATATTGCATAAACTTTTAAATTCCATAACTGGGTCAAACTGTAGAAATCGCCTAAATGCTGAAAAGCAGAAGCTGCACAAATGGCTGAAACACATGGCGAGCCAAGAAATCCTATTAAAATGCATTGGCTGATTCGCCATAGCACAACTAATGGGGCAGAGACCCACATACACACCAATGGCAAAATTTCAAATTCCGCGTAGAAAAAAAGTGGAAAATGCAGAAAGGCCAATTTTTTCTCAAAACCCACAAGTTTGCGGAAGCCTGAAACATGCACAATGGCAGAAATTGCAGTAAATTGCGGAAAAAAAAGTTTGTTGCGGAAAAGATGAATTTGCGGGAGGCCCATTAAATGCGTCAAATGGGAAAAAATGCGGTATTTCGTCGCGATTGCGGAAAAACCGTAATCGCAGAAGTCCGAAAATAATAGCAGGATTCTCGTCAACATGCGGAACGTTTTGATGCAATAACTTGCAGAAATGCACAAGAGCATGAAAAGTGCTGAAAGGTGCTGAAATTCAGGAAAAAGATGGAATAATAATAATAATAATTAATAATATTAAAAGACATGAAAACCAATAATTGACTGCGGAAAGTTCCGCAGTCAATCAATTAAAGAACAGAAAAACCAATGAATTGACTGCGAAGACTCCGCAGTCAATCAATAACTAGGAAATGCAGCTGGCTGCCGCCATTGGCGATTGACTGCGGAAACTGCGGAATCGAGCAAAAATTGCATAAATGCAGAAATTGGTTAATTTGCATAATCTAATGTTCATAAATGGTGAAATTGCAATAAACGGTAAAAAATGCAGAAAAACTGTAAAATGAATAAATTGGTTTAATTTGCAATAATCTAATTTGCATAAAACGGTAAAATGCATGAACAGTTTAAATTGCACAAACTGTTATTTGCATAAACTGGTTAATTGCAAAAAAAAACGGGTAAAATGCAATTAAATTGGTTAATTTGCATAAATTATATAAACTGATTAATGTTTAAATTTCAATAAATCCTAAATGGCATAAATTGTTATGGTGCAATAACTGGTTTAAAATGCGTAACTGGTTAAGAATGCGTAAACTGCGTTAAATTCCATAAAGTGTTAATTTGCATAAATTGTTTATATTGCATAACTTTTAATTCATTAAACTGGTCAACTGTTGAAACGCCTAAATGCTGAAAGATGCAGAACTGCACAAATGGCTGAAACACTTTGGAGAGTCCAGAAATCCCATTGCTGGATTCGCCAATACAAACACTAATGGAGCAGAGCCACATACACACAATGCAATAAATTTCAATTCCGTAGAAATAAAACTGGAAAACTGCAGAAGGCATTTTTTTCTCAAACCCACAAGTTGCGGAGCGACATGCAGCAAATTGCAGAATTGCAGAATTGGGAAAAAAATGCGGAAAAGCATGAATTGCGGAAGCCCCATTATGCGTCAATGGGAAAAATGTTCGGGTATTCTTCGTTTCCGATGCGGAAAAACGTAAATCGGCAGAGTCCGAAAAGTAATAGCAGATTCTCCTCACATGCGGAAAACGTTGAATGCATAACTTGCAGAAATTGCAACAACAGCAATGAAGTGCGAAAGGTTGCAGAAAATCAGGAAAAAGATGGAAATAATTAATAACTAGAAAATGCAGCAGAATGGCTGCGCCACCATTTTGCGATTGAGCGGAACTGCGGGAATCGCGAATGCCAGGAAATTTGCATAAAATTGCAGAAAATGGTTAATTGCATAAAGAATATATCTCTAATATGTTCATAAACTGGATGAAATTGCATAAACTGGTTAAATTGCAGAAACTGTAAAGTGCATAAAATTTGTTAGATGTTTGCATAATCTAATTTGCATTAGAACCCGGTAAGATGCCATGAACACAGTTCAAATTGCACAAACTGTTATGGTGCAATAAACGGTTAAATTGCAAAAAAAAAAACGGTAAAAATGCATTAATTGTTATGTTGCATAAATATATAAAACTGCATTAACTGTTTAAATTTCATGAAATCCTAATGGCATAAAATTGTTATGTTGGCATAAAATGTTAAAAAGCGTAACTGGTTAAAAAAATGCCGTAAAACTGTTTAAATTCCAAATAAAGTGGTTAATTTGCATAATTGTTTATCTATTCCATAAACTTCTTAAATTCCATAACTGGTCAAAAACGTTGAACATCGTCTAAAAATATGCTTGAAATTGCCAGAAGCTGCAACAAATGGCTGAAACACAGTTGAGAGCCAGAATCCCATTGGCTGGATTCGCTCATAAACAACACTAATTGGAGGCAGAGAATACCACTACAACACCAATGCAAAAAATATTCAAATTCCCGTAGAAAAAAACTGGAAAATGGCAGAAGCCAATTTTTTTCTCAAACCCACAAGTTGCGGAAGCTGAACATGCACAAATTCAGAAATTGCAGAAATTGCGGAAAAAAATGCGGAAAAGCATGAATTTGCGGGAGCCCCTATGCGTCAATGGGAAAAATGTGCGGTATTTTCGTCCGTGCGGAAAACCGTAAATTCAGGGAGTCCGAAAAGTAATAGCGGATTCTCCTCAACATGCGGAACGTTTTGGATGGCAATAAACTTGCAGGAAATTGCACAAAGCATGAAAGTGCTGAAAGGTGCAGGAAAATCAAGGAAAAATGTGCGGTGAATAATAATAATAATAATAAAAGAAACGAACCATAAGACTGCGGAATTCGCAGTCAATCAACTAGAAATGCGCAATGGCTGCGCATTGCGATTGGACCTGCGGAACTGCGGGAATCGAATGCAGAAATTGCATAAATTTGCAATAAATTGGTTATATTTGCATAATCTAAATTCATAAACTGGTGAAATTGCATAAACTGGTAAATTGCAGAAAAACTGTAAGATGCATAAATTGGTTTTAATTTGCATAAGTCTAATTTGCATAAACCGTAAAATGGCATGAACAGTTTAATTGCACAAACTGTTAGTTGCATAAACGGTTAAATTGCAAAAAAAAAAAACGGGGTTTCAAGGATGCATTACATTGGTTAATTTGCATAAATTATATAAACTGCATTAACTGTTTAAAATTTCATAACTCCTAAATGGCATAATCAAAGTTATGTTTGCATACTGGTTAAAGCGTAAACTGTTAAAATGCGTAAAAACTGGTTAAATTCTCAAAAAGAGTGGTGTATTTGCAAATAAATTGGTTTATAATTGCATAAACTTTTTAAATTTCCATAAACTGGTCAAACTGTTTGAAATCGCCTAAAAATGCTGAAGATGCAGGAAGCTGGCACAAATGGCTGAAAACACAGGAGAGCCAGAACAATCCTGTAAAATAATTGGCCTGGATTTCGCCATACACACTAATGAGGCAGAGACACATACACAACAATGCAAAAAGTTCAATTCCTGTTTAGAAAAAACTGGAAAACTGCAGAAGGCCAATTTTTTCTCAAATCCCACAACAGTTGCGGGGAAGCTGAACATGCACAAGTTGCAGAAATTGCAGAAATTGCGGAATAAAAACTGCGGAAAAGCATGAAATTTGCGGGAGCCCCATTAATGCGTCAATGGGAAAAATGTGCGGTATTTCGTCCGATTGCGGAAAAACCGTAAATCGCAGAAGTCCAAAATAAATCAGCAGTTCCCCTTTCCTCAATTCAGATGCGGGAACTTTTGGGATGCATAACTTGCAGAAATTGGCAACAAAGCATAGAAAGTGCTGAAAGGTGCAGAAAATCAGGAAAAATGTGCCGGAATAATACATAATAATAAAGAAACGCAAACGCAATAATTGACTGCGGAAAATTCCGCAGTCATTCATTAATAATATTAAAAAGAACATGAAAACGGCAATAATTGAATCTGCGGAAGATTCCGCAGTCAATCAAATAATATAAAGAACATGAAAACCAATAATTGACTGCGGAAGATCCGCAGTCAATCAATTTAAAGAACATGAAAACCATGATTGACTGCGGAAGATCCGATCAATCAATTAAAGAACATGAAAACAATTAATTGACTGCGGAAGATTCCGCAGTCCATCAATAAGTGCAAAACGTTTCAATAAAGCCAAAATGTCAGAAAAATGAAGTTGCAGAACAAGCCTGCAGAAGGAAGAAGCAATCGAAGAAACCTTAGACCAACAGTGCGAGTTGAGCAAGCGTAAAAGTGAAAGACTCGCACACTTTCAGATAAAGGAAAAGAATGTTCACAAGGAAAGGTTACAACGGCTGTCAAGCGTCACTTTGCAGCAATTTTATGACAGATTGGAAGGCATTAAGTTAAAAGTTGCTAAATCTGTGATAAAGGGAGATCCAGTGGACATTCCCTGAAAGACATATAGACCTGTCAAAGAGAAGTAAGCTGAGCTTAATGATGTTTATGACGAATACGAGCAATTGATGGCCCACCTCAAACATGCGTTCCAAAGATAGACCCAAATCCGTGCAGGACTGACGCAGTTGTGAAAACGTCTAAATCTCACATTGAAGGGGAAAAGCAAGAAGAATTGTATGGCCTGATGCTAGCTCTATATTTACATCCTCTAGCTCTGTTAGTAGTTCAGTTCATAGCCTGTCTAAGCCACTACAGTTGTTTCTACTGCTCCGAGCCAAAAGACAGAAGCGCTTCACAGATAATGACTGAACAAGAGAGACATAGAGAAAAAATGCAAAATGCTTGAAGAAGAAACAACGTAATAATGCAGAACAAGAAGGCAGCTGCAGTGTCACAACGCCTCCTAGAGGAGAAGGAGGAAACTGAGCGCAAGTTCAAAAGAGAACGGAGAAAGCTGCTATGATAAAGAGACAACAAAGGAAAGTGCTGCAAGAAAGAAAGTCACTGAGGAACTTAAAAAGAGAAATTGAAAGACTGGAAAATATCAAAAGATTCAATGCAGCGAAGCAAACTACAAGTTTTATGTGAGACATACTTTTCAGTAAAGCAAGAAAGTTTCCACTCTAAAACTGCAAATGTACAGGTAACAGAGCTCAAGAACACTGCTCATCTGCCCTACAACCACCAAGAGAGTCAAGCATCACTCATGAAGTACAGGTGAGCTTTGTAAAGTTTTGGCAGAAGCTATGCAGCCAATAGACTACCTATTCCAGACCCTCAGTATTTAGTGTGGGATCACTTAAGTTTAAAGCATTGGAAGGCGTCTTTTCAAACTCTAGTTTAATAGAGAGAAAGAACATTCCCACTGCAGAAAAGATAAATTTCTTCCTAAGAAGTATGTAGGTGGCACCGGTTAAAGAAGCCTTAAATGGGCTACTTCTGATTGCCTCTGAAAGATTCATATGAAGCAGCATGGAATATGCCAATGAACGTTACGGTGAGCCTTTGCTCATGGCTAAGGCCTTTAGGGACAAGTTACACTCCTGGCCAAGAAATCACTGGAAAAGACAGTGAGAGTTAAGAAAATTGGTGACTTTTACAAAGTTGCATCTGCAAATGACCATTAATGAGAATCTGAACGTCCCTCAATGATGGTATTGAGATACCAAGACTTGCTGCTAAACTGACAGACTGGTTAAGTAACAGATGGAATCGAAAAGCCACAGAGTCAGCTGGAGCGCAGACAGTTCCCACTCTTAGTTACTTTGTAACATTCCTGTCAAGGAGGCAAGTATTGCTGCAATCCCATTACATCATACCAAGCCCATAAGACTAAAGTGACCTCTGACAAACCCAAGACAAAACCTCAATTTAACGCTATTCAGAGAGACAAGAATACAGGCAAAAATTTCACAACCATACTCTACTGAAAGGGCATGGTCTCCTGTGTCTTTTGGGTAAAAGAGCAGGACACATTACACAAGTGTCCGGAGTTCACTGAGAAACCAGTAACATGAGAGAGTTAAGTTCATTCAAGTGAAAAACTATGTTTTTGGCTGTTTAAACACTGTCATCTCTCCCAAATATTGCAGCAACCGGATGACATGCAGTACATGTTCCAAACGCCATCCACTTGCTTGCATGAAGAAACACAAAGACAGGAGACAACGAAAAGAACAACATAAAAGAGGCAAACAAGTAAGTGAACAAAAAGAAACCAAGCAACAAGTAACACAGTCACAGAGATACAGTCAATGAAAGCACATCTAACAGAGTGACCACGAAGTAATAAATACACAGACACTGCAATTAGTCCCTGTCTTGTATCCACAAACAGTGAACAAGGCAAGGAAGTACTACTGTCTGATGCTCTGCTTGGACACACAGAGTGATCATCAATTCATTCTCACGAAGTAGCAGACAACTTGGGACACAAGAAACGCAAGTTAAGCTCAAACTATCTACAATGTCATCTAAGAACAACTGTCCCATGCACGAAAACTTGAAGCTCTGCAATAGAGGATGAATATCACAAGAAGAAACTTAGATTTTTGTGCCGTGCTTACACACGTGAGTTTATACCTGCTAATCGTAGTCACATTCCTACTCCGAGACACTGCAAGGGCCTTGGCCACATTTGGAGCATTCATTGAACATATTGCTCCACCACTGACTGTGAAATAGGGCTTCTGTTAGGTACAACTGCCCACAAGCTTTAATGCCCAGAGAAGTTGATGTGGAGAAGGGAGAGAGAGCGCAAGCCTAGCCCAGAAAACAGATTTAGGGCTGACATCATAAGTTACTGTAATCATGTGAAGCAGTCAGTGATGTGATTGGAGCTAAGTCACCGCAATCAATGTAAGACAAGTAATACCAGAGAAGGAGTCAAAATACTAAGCAAAGAAATGAAGTTCATATTCTGCAAAGACACAAGTAAAGAAGTACATTTCCAGATAGAATCAAAGCACTCGAAATCAACTTTTCAAAGAGAGAGCAGTGAAGCGACAAGCATTTCACAAGAAAGATCTCCGCTTCCTAAAACCAAGCTACAAGAAGGAAATTAAAACAAAAGCAGGATGGACCATTAGGAAATGCCACTGCCTTTCAAAAGCGACAGACCAAATCTTCCAATAACAATCAAGTGCAATGCAACGTTTAAGCAGTCTCGAACGGCAGATCAAAAAGGACGCAAAAGGTAACTACATGGACCTATGTCCAATTTCATGAAGGACATAATTGCACGTGTGATCGCAGAGAAAGTACCAAGAGAAAGAACTCTGGTTAATACCCTGCCTGGTATATTCCCCACCATGGGGTATACCACCCCCAAAAGCCCGGCAAGATGCCACGTGCAGTCTTTGATGGCTCTGCACAATATCAAAACACCTCACTGATGAGCACCTGTTTACACAGGGCCTGACCTTACAAACACTTGGTGGAGTGCCTGTAGGTTCAGGAGGCTCGGAGCTGTGT